>OX465104.1:2801473-2975600 GCA_949987565.1 Luidia sarsii | reverse complement strand
GGAGAGAAGAGAAGAGAAGGGAGGGGAGGGAAGGAAGAGGAGGGAAGAGGCAGGTAGGTGATGAGAGGAAGGAAAAGAGAGAGGAGAGGGAGAGAGAAGGAAAAGAGAGAACAGAAAGAGAGGGAAGACGAGAAAAGAGTAGGAGAAAGACAACGAAGCAAACAGAGACAGGAAAAGAAAGCAAAAGACAATACAAATTGATAAAAAATTCCCAGACAGTTTCATTTCCTTTGTTAGTTCATTATAGCAGTTGCAGCCACATATTTTGTACACAAGAATCGGAAGACAAAGGGCATGTTCATTATAGCCGAATCTTCGGTAAATCGGCGTTCGTTACAGCGACGTTCCACTGTAGCACAAAAATAGCGCCTTCTCGTACCTTGAGATAGGCGGAGTGCTGCTTCTGCACCAGGTCCTTCTCGTCCTCCAACTTACTGATGGCCACCGTCATCTGCCGCTCTAACGAGCTCCTGGAACTGGAAGAGACGGAAGAGAGGTCCTAAAATGCCGGGACTCGGGGGGCGAGGGATCTGCACTGTTGAGGGGGTGTTAACGTTAAGGTCAGCCCCTTTGGTAAAGGGTTCCTCCGGTGTCGTTCCAAAAAAAGATACGGACCAAGGGCCGAAGCCTCAGCCGGGATTTTGGGGAAAAGGGGGCCTTAAAATCATACTTACCAATTTCTATTCAATGGAAAATAACGAGAGTTTGGCCACATTATCAGAGTGATTGGGAGGTACATCGCGAGATTCGGGCGACAATATACAATTATATATATATTACTCAATTTTTAATGGTGAAAACAAGACAAGACTTCAAACCTGCATATAACCTATTAGTCTGGAAATGAAAATCAGTATCTGTTTCCATTTCTTTGATACTTCAGGTGATATACAAAAATGTTGCAAACTGCTTACTGACTAAAATTACCAAAATGTAAATCTAAAATTTAGTGGGCCTGACGTTTCGATCCTAGCAGGACCTTTTTTTTAAAGGCAGAGTGAGAAAGCCTTTGAGAAAGGTCCTGCTAGGATCAAAACGTCAGGCCCACTAAATTTTAGATCTTTGATACTTCGTTTGTTGTGGATTTTGGGGAGTCTCTCACCTGCTGGCGTCTTGCTTCAGCGTCTCAATCGTGTTCTTCATCTGTCTCACAAGCTTTTGTCGTCCATAGCAGGCGAGAGGAGGGAAAATGAAGGATTGCATGATGAAATACCACCCACAACTTCCACAAGGAAATTAACATGTCCAGTCCAGAATAGGAACTATACAACGTTAGGAAAACCCTTATTGAAAAGAATTCTGACTGATGCAAATCACTACGCATTCAGGCAAAGTACTGAGCATACAGTGGTAACTATACATGTACATCAAGGTAGGGCAAACCCTCATAGAATTACATTCTCACTGATGCAAATCACCAGGCAATCAGGCAAAGTACTGAGCATACAGTGGTAACTATACATGTACATCAAGGTAGGACAAACCCTCATAGAATTACATTCTCACTGATGCAAATCACCAGGCAATCAGGCAAAGTACTGAGCATACAGTGGTAACTATACATATACATCAAGGTAGGACAAACCCTCATAGAATTACATTCTCACCAGTGCGAATCACCAGGCAATCAGGCAAAGTACTGAGCATACAGTGGTAACTATACATGTACATCAAGGTAGGACAAACCCTCATAGAATTACATTCTCACCAGTGCGAATCACCAGGCAATCAGGCAAAGTACTGAGCATACAGTGGTAACTATACATGTACATCAAGGTAGGACAAACCCTCATAGAATTACATTCTCACTGATGCAAATCACCAGGCAATTGGGCAAAGCATTGAGAATACAGTGCTATCTATCTACACATCGGGTAGGGCAAACCCTCATTGAATTACATTCTCAAAGACCCAAATCACCAGGCAATCGGGCAAAGTACTGAGCACACAGTGCTAACCACGTCGGGGAAGGGCAAACCCTCATTGAATCACATTCACACAGACACAAATCACCAGGCAATCGTGCAAAGCACTGAGCATACAGTGTTAGTTACAAGTCGGGTAGGGCAAATCCTCACTGAATTACATTCTCACTAACGCTAATCACCAGGCAATCGGGCAAAGCACTGAGCATACAGTGCTATCTAGCTACACATCAGGGTAGGGCAAACCCTCATTGAATTGATTCTCACCGAAGCAAATCACCAGGCAATTGGGCAAAGCACTGAGCACACAGTGCTATCTATGTACATGTCAGGGTAGGGCAAACTCTCACTGAATTACATTTTCACAGACACAAAGCACCCGGCCTACTCACCTCGGAAGATTTGGCCATTCTTTCTGTGTAATCGGCCTCTATGTCTCTCAGCCTTGCGTTGGTCTGCGCCACATGGAGAACAAAGAAGCGAAAGATCAAAATTCAATTTTCAGAAGAATTTCTTCTTCTGTCTAAAACATCCCAATGATTTTCAGCATCCGACTGCAAAATGCAGGTCTGTTAAGAAAAGTGGCTCAACAATCCATTATATTCCCATCCTAAATAAATACATATATGCCTAATTTATCATTTATAAAAGTTTAATTAAATGTTCTAGATTTATCTTTTATATCTTAAAATTTGGGCTGTTTTGGTGGAAAAGGGAGAGCCACTCTATTGTGATAAAGTTGGCATTTGGCAAGCCTTCGGGTTGGTACCATGTTCATGTTCTGTTTGGTTTTGTCACTTTCATGGTTGTACTTGCCTGAGAAATCATAAATGAAATGAAATGATATAGGAGGGTTTGCGGTGACACCATATATAAGGTCTCTTAATGAAGAGGTGTGGTTCTGAAAAGAACCTGAGTGATAACTCTATAGGAGGGTTTGCGGTGACACCATGTATAAGGTCTCTTAATGAAGAGGTGTGGTTCTGAAAAGAACCTGAGTGATAACTCTATAGGAGGGTTTGCGGTGACACCATGTATAAGGTCTCTTAATGAAGAGGTGTGGTTCTGAAAAGAACCAGAGTGGCTGTCATCAGGAGAATACTGCCCAGAGCATACTGGTTGGAACATCGAGTTACCACTCAGGTTATTTTCAGAACCACACCTCTTCTTTAAAGCCCGTACACAACATTGGTCGAGGTCAAAGAATAGCATTCATACGTTGTCTGATCCAACATATGCATGAAATAGCACACCTGTGAAAATTTCAGCTCAATCCACCAACCCAGTCTCAAGAAAATCATGAAAACCGCTTCATTTGTTTCGTGAAAATGCAGCATTCAACGCCGTACTGTTCCGAAAAATAGTTTAGATCTCGGTGAGACATAAACTATTTCTTTTACTCATTTCTCCCAAAATACAACTTTTTAGGCAGAAATATTTCAGTGAGAGGTTTCTGCTATAACCATCTTTAAACTGTATAAGTTTCATGTAAATCTGTGAACATTTCTTTATGAAATGAAATTAAATGAAAAACGGCCGTCACCTCGTGCAGCGTCTGCTCCATGGCGGCGCTGTGGTCCTTCTGCATGCGAAGTCTTTGCTGTTCTATCTCCGACTGGAGCTGAGACACCTTGGGGACAGAAAAAAAGGAAAGGGCAGAAAGGCCTTTAATAATACAGTGGAACGTCGCTATAACGAACGCCGATATACCCAACATTTGGCTATAACGCACATGCCCTTTGGATCACGATTTTTGGTGTACAAAATTTGAACGACTTCTATACTTCCCTAGGGAAGAACGTCTTGCTCTCAACACTCTACGTTCCCGCGGTGACATCATTATCAAGCCAGCAGATAAAGGGTCAGCCGTAGTAATCATGGATTGCCAAAAATATATTGATGAAGCCAATCGCCAACTCAACAATCCCCAGCACTACAAATGTCTGGACTCTAACCCCACTGGCAAATTTTCAGAGCAAATTCAGGAAGTTTTGGATGACATGCGATCACGTGATCATTTGAGTAAAAAAGCTCACAGATTTCTATCACCGATCAATTGTAGAACTGCCAGATTCTACCTTCTCCCGAAAATTCACAAGGCCAACAACCCAGGCAGACCCATCATCTCTGGCAATGGTTCACCTACGGAACACATATCTCTTTTCATTGACTCTTTTCTCAAACCCTTGGTTCCCCAAATCCCCTCATACGTCCATGACACTCCCGATTTTCTGCGAAAGTTGGAAAGTGTCAAGGATCAAATTCCTGCCACTGCCATAATTGGTACTATTGACGTTTCCTCTCTGTACACTAACATCCCCCAGGAAGAAGGCATTCAGGCTTGCTCCTCGGCCCTGGCCAAAGGAAAACAGTCTTCTCCACCCATCTCCGACATAACCACCCTCATGAGGTTAGTGCTGGCCAAGAATAATTTCTCCTTTCTTGGCAAGCACTATCTTCAAGTGCATGGCACTGCCATGGGCACGCGCATGGCTCCTTCCTTTGCATGCCTCTTCATGGGTGACCTTGAGGAACGCATGCTCAGTGAGGCTCCATGCCGTCCCTGGATTTGGTGGAGATACATAGATGACGTGTTCTTCATTTGGACTAGGGACGGTAGCAGCCTGAATGCTTTCTTTGACCACATCAACTCCTTCCATAGGACCATCAAATTCACATGGGAGCAGTCTCTTCAACAGACCCACTTTCTGGACGTCACCGTCCGGAAAGACCTCAATACACTCACTACTGACTTGTATTCTAAGCCCACCGACACTCATCAATATCTCCATTCCTCCAGTTGTCACCCTAGACACTGTAAGACTGGTATAGCTTACAGCCAGGCCCTCAGATTGAGGCGTATATGTTCCAATGAGTCTGACTTTCGCCGCCATACACGTGTATTGGCCAGTAACTTGTTTGCTAGAGGCTATAGTTCTCGCCAAGTGAAGAACTCCATTGCTAAAGTCTATTCCATTCCCAGAAGTTCGGCACTAAAACAAAAGCCACCAGGTCCCAAGGACAAGCCCAAGGTTCCCTTAGTTACTTCCTACCACCCCTCTCTTCCTCCTCTCAGGAAGATAACTAAGGAAAACCACCATATTCTCCACACTTCGGATCGTCTGGCTGAAGCCATTCCTAATTCGCCTGTTTTGGCTTTCAGGCGCCCCCGTAACCTGCGTGACTTAATTGTCCGAGCAGAGGTTCCCCCTTTGGACTCTTCACCTCCAACCAAATTTGGTACATTTAAGTGTACCTCGAAATGCATTGTTTGCAAGACACATGTCAAGGAAATAGACTCTTTCAATGGACATTCTTCTGGAACTACCCACACGACCTATGGCTCTATCACGTGCACTACCTCAAACATCATATACCTCATCTCTTGTAGAGTTTGTAATATTCAGTATGTTGGCGAGACAAAAAACACCCTCAAAAAACGAATCTATGGCCATAGGTCTACTATCAAAACTCGTAAAATGGACACCCCTGTTGGGTATCACTTCAATCTCCCTGATCATTCGATATCAGATATGAGTGTACTGGGCACAGAATCACTTGGTCACCGCAATAATGCTGTCCGTCTTAGCCGTGAGAAAATGTGGATGAAGCGTCTTCGGACTATTCAACCACATGGTCTCAACATCCAGGAGGGTAATGACTAACACCATGCAGCTTTCTGATAATCCTTCTTTTGTGTTCAGTCCTTCACACTTCTCTCTTTGATCTTTCCCCCTATTGTCACTAATCCCTACCCCACTCCTTGCCCTTCTCTTTGATCTTTCCCCCTCCTCTCATTAATCCCTACCCTACCCCCTGCCCTTCCCTTTGATCTCTCCCTACCAGCTTCACTCTTTGTCCTTTGTTTCTCATCCGTGTCCTATTCACTCTCCCCCCTTCCTTCGTGTACATGTATCTGTTTTGTCCTTGTCACTCTGCCTTTGAGAAAGGTCCTGCTAGGATCGAAACGTCAGGCCCACTAAATTTTAGACTTCTATACTTAACAACTTTCATACAGCTTTCTACTTGGAACCCAGCAGATCCTAGCCCATATAGGACATCATTCAACCAACCAACAGATCTTAGATCAACCATCAATCAGTCAGAAGATCATAGATCTAGGATATCAAGCAGTCAGAAGATCATAGATCTAGGACAACAAGCAGTCAGAAGATCATAGATCTAGGGCATCAAGCAATCAGAAGATCATAGATCTAGGGCATCAAGCAGTCAGAAGATCATAGATCTAGGGCATCAATCAGTCAGAAGATCATAGATCTAGGGCACCAAGCAGTCAGAAGATCATAGATCTAGGACATCAAGCAGTCAGAAGATTACAGATCTAGGACATCAAGCAGTTAGAAGATCATAGATCTAGGACATCAAGCAGTTAGAAGATCATAGATCTAGGACATCAAGAAGTCATAAGATCATAGATCTAGGGCATCAAGCAGTCAGAAGATCATAGATCTAGGGCATCAAGCAGTCAGAAGATCATAGATCCTCTTTTGTCATCAAGCAGTCGGAAGATCATAGATCTAGGGCATCAAGCAGTCAGAAGATCATAGATCTAGGGCATCAAGCAGTCAGAAGATCATAGATCTAGGGCATCAAGCAGTCAGAAGATCATAGATCTAGGGCATCAAGCAGTCAGAAGATCATAGATCCTCTTGGGCATCAAGCAGTCGGAAGATCATAGATCTAGGGCATCAAGCAGTCAGAAGATCATAGATCTAGGGCATCAAGCAGTCAGAAGATCATAGATCTAGCAGTCACTAAGTGGTAGCTCCTCGAGTATAACACTGGAGGGGCAATACTAAGGCTGTTGTCGACAAGGCTTTTGTCGACATTGTCGCGACAAAGAAAATATTCCGACATGTCGACAAGGTTTTTCGGTTGTCGCGACAAAAACAATAAAATACATTAGCCTATCTATAGTCATAATGGCCAATTTTTGAAAAGAAGGGAATAAAAAGGGAACAAAAAATCCTAAAATTGTGCGCTGAGCATTTCATTTTTGCTTATCCACGCCACAAAATAATAGTTACTAAATATGTTGGAAGTTGGAAGGGATCGCGACGCGACCAAAGAAAATCGTTCACCGAACGCAGTTTGCCATTACGATGTACAGTGTAAATACTGTCACTACTGTGTAGCGCACGTTTCTATGACCGGTCGTCAGCAGTACAGTAGCTGGTATACGTTGCTGCATCGCATGCATTTAATACACGTGCGTACGGGATACCAGTGCAATGCAGAGATCGGGAAAGATCGTGGACGTCCGAGGGAAGGATCGAGAAATGAGATCGCACGTGCGTCGCGGTTGGTAACCAGTTGAAAGTACAGGTAGCCGCATGTTTGGGCCCAAAATCCCGGCGGCCGCGTATTTTATTTCGTTGAAAAACGGACCGGAAGTACATTATGTACATCGGAAAAAGGCCTCCTTTGCCGCATACGTTCTAGGTTTGTCTGAATGTATGGCTGAATACGCGGCCTCCACCGTTTTTGGGCCCAATACGCAGCTGTTTTTGGGGTGCTCAATACCTTTAGCTAGGTGCAGCCGCTGTGCAGTGAGAACGCACGCATCGCTGATCGATGACGTCATGAATAAACAATGAGCAATCGCTTTTTTATGATTTTCTTAGGAAATTACGACTGTAACACCCAATATCGGCACAAAAATTATTTTGTTGTGTATAATCTTAAATACGAAAGCCATTAAATATGAAATTTTATTGAAATTAAGATTATCCATGAAAACTTATTTCACAAGTTCACAACTATGGCGGTTTGACATGCCCCATTCCTTTAATACCTAAAAAAAATCCGACATTGTGACTACAGATTTTTTACTAAATCGGGTCTCTGTCGCGACAATGTCGACAGTCGGCATAAAATTCTCGCGACATGTCGACAAGAATTTTTTCTCACGACAACAGCCTTAGGCAATACTACTACTCACTGCGTTCTCCAGGTCTCTGTCCGCCTTCTGTTTCTCCTCCTCCCTCAGCAAACCCATCTCCACCAGCTGCTGTTTGCGGACAGCGTTGCTCTGAAGGTTGGCCTCCCTCAGCTCCCTCACCTCTTGCTCCAGGTCCCCGATCACCTGGAGAGAAAACACAGAACACTGCCATCAGGCAACGGACCAGTTGCACGATGTCATTGCGTGACTTATAGTAGGTATTATGTCCAAGAGGATCTATGGTCTACTTGATGTCCAAGAGGATCCATGGTCTACTTGATGTCCAAGAGGATCTATGGTCTACTTGATGTCCAAGAGGATCTATGGTCTACTTGATGTCCAAGAGGATCTATGGTCTACTTGATGTCCAAGAGGATCTATGGTCTACTTGATGTCCAAGAGGATCTATGTCCTACTTGATGTCCAAGAGGATCTATGGTCTACTTGATGTCCGAGACAATCTAGAATCTATTGGCTGCTTGATGTCCTAGATAATCTAGGATCTATGTCCTACTTGATGTCCAAGACGATCTGGGATCTATTGACTGAGTGATGTTCTAGAGTATCTGGTATCTATGGTC
This sequence comes from Luidia sarsii, assembly GCA_949987565.1. Taxonomy (NCBI): domain Eukaryota; kingdom Metazoa; phylum Echinodermata; class Asteroidea; order Paxillosida; family Luidiidae; genus Luidia; species Luidia sarsii. Next base: position 2,967,132 of record OX465104.1, on the reverse strand, counting down.
TACTTGATGTCCAAGAGGATCTATAGTCTACTTGATGTCCAAGAGGATCTATGGTCTACTTGATGTCCAAGAGGATCTATGGTCTACTTGATAACTGAGAGGATCTATGGTCTACTTGATGTCCAAGAGGATCTATGGTCTACTTCATGTCCGAGATAATCTAGGATCTATGTCCTAGATGTCCAAGACAATCTGGGATCTATTGACTGATTGATTGACTGAATGATGTTCTAGAGAATCTGGGATCTATGGTCTACTTGATGTCCGAGAGGATCTAGGATCCATTGGCTGCTTGATGCCCTAGTCTCCTAGAGGATCTGACTGCTTGGAGTTGCAGGGCCACTCACCACACCGTCCCTTTCTCGCTGCTGTTGGCCGACCCTCTGCTCTTCCTCCAGTCTGCCCTGCAGGCGCTCTGTCAGCAGGGACAGCGAGCGCTCATGCTCCTGCTGCAGCGCCTCGCGCTCCGCCTGATGCTGCTGCTGCAGCTGAGCCAGCTTCTGGCCCTGCAGCAGTTCCATCTCTGAGCGCTGCACAGTGAATAAGAGACCAACTTATAATTGCTTGCTTGGTCAGGAGGGATTCGAACCCACCCACTGGACATCTTAGGAGTTGAGGGTTTGAATCCTGCCACAACTGCCTGGTCTTGGGGGGGGGGGATTTGCCCGAGTGGGGCGATCGGGCAAAGCACTGAGGATTCAGTGCTAACCACACATCAGGTAGGGCAAAACCTCAAATTATATTCTCATTCTTAGAGCCACACTCATGATCAGTTACCAGTTCTTCTCAGAGCCACACTAATTTCCAGATTTACCAGCTCTTCTCAGAGCCACACTCATTCTCTGAGTTACCAGCTCTTCTCAGAGCCACACTCATTCTCTGAGTTATCAGCTCTTCTCAGAGCCACACCCATTCTCAGAGTTACCAGCTCTTCTCAGAGCCACACTCATTCTCAGAGTTACCGGCTCTTTTCAGAGCCACACCCATTCACTGAGTTACCAGCTCTTCTCAGAGCCACACTCATTTTCACAGTTACAAGCTCTTCTTAGAGCCACACTCATTCTCAGAGTAACAGCTCTTCTCAGAGCCAAACTCATTCTCAGAGTTACCAGCTCTTCTCAGAGCCACACTCATTCTCAGAGTTACAGGCTCTTCTCAGAGTCACACTCATTTTCACAGTTACCAGCTCTTCTTAGAGCCACACACATTCTCAGAGTAACAGTTCTTCTCAGAGTCAAACTCATTCTCAGAGTTACCAGCTCTTCTCAGAGCCACACCCATTCGCTGAGTTACCAGCTCTTCTCAGAGTCACATCGTTCTTAAATTTACCAGCTCTTCTCAGAGCCACACTCATTCTTAGATTTACCAGCTCTTCTCAGAGCCACACTCAATCTCAGAGTTACCAGCTCTTCTAAAAAACACACTCAATCTCAGAGTTACCAGCTCTTCTAAAAAACACACTCATTCTCAGAGTTACCAGCTCTTCTAAAAAACACACTCATTCTCAGTTACCAGCCCTCCTCAGCATCACAGCACGACCTTAATACGCTGTGTCACTGGCAAACAACATTCGACGACACGGGAAGGACAAAACGAGGGCGCTATTTCACCCACCTGCTTGTTGGATCGCTTACTCTCCTGCTCCAGTTGCCAGGCAAACTCCTGGCTCTGGGTCTGCCTCAGCTTCTTGGACTCCTGCAGGTCGGCCTCCACCTGCACCATGCGGGCCTTCATGTCGTCAAACATGCGGCCCGAGTTGTGCTGGGCCTGCCGCTTGAAGTCCTCCAGGGCCTTCTCGGACTGGGCCACCTGCTGCCGGCGCTGGTCCGCCAGCCTGCCGACCTCCTCCTCCTTGTCCCTGGTCGGAGAAAAAAGAAAACAGCGACAGCAATCGACGATCAGTCGCAAGAGTGATGCAAAGGAACAATTATGATCCGTCTCAACTTATGGATGGGTTATCTGTCGGTACGTTGGGTTATGGTGCATTGTAAGGCTTTGTGAAATTCTTCCCCTTGGTGGCGGTCAGTCTTGGCTGAGAAGGCCATGGCCTTGGTCTTGGCTGAGAAAGCCGTGGCCTTGGTCTTGGCCAAGAAAGCTATGGCCTCAGTCTTAGCTGAACAAAACATGGCCTCAGTGGTGAGTTCTGGTAGTGAGTGGTGAGTACTGATTTTGATGGTGGTGAGTACTGATTGTGATGGTGGTGAGTACTGATTGTGATGGTGGTGAGTGATGGTAGTGAGTGGTGAGTTCTTGTGGTGAGTTCTGATTATGATGGCGGTGAGTGGTGGTTGTGAGTGGTGAGTTGTAGTAGTGAGTGGTGAGTTCTGGTGGTGAGTGGTGAGTACTGATTGTGATGGTGGTGAGTGCTGGTAGTGAGTGGTGATTTTTGGTGGTGAGTGGTGATACCTGATGGCCTGCTGTAGTTTCTGTGTCTTCCTGCTGTGCACCTGTCTCTCCTGCTCAATCTCTGCCTTGAGGCTATTCAGCTGCTTCTCCTGAAGGTTCTCCTGACGCATCCTGTCCTGCTTCATCACAGACTCCAGATCCTTAACAAAGGGAGGGGAGATATGAAACTGTAATACTTAACCAAACTGGGATACCAAACTCTAATACAAAAATTTGATACCAAACTCTGATACCAAACTCGAATACCAAACTCGAATACCAAACAGGGATTCCAAACTCTGATAGACTGATAGCAAACTCGAATACCAAACTGGGATACCAAACTCTAATACATGTACCAAACTCTACAACCAAACTCTGATATCAAACTCGAATACAAAACCCGATTACCAAACTGGGATACCAAACTGGGATACCAAACTGGGATACCAAACTGGGATACCAAACTGGGATACCAAACTGGGATACCAAACTGGGATACCAAGCTCTAATACCAAACTCTGATAACAAACTGCGATACCAAACTAGGATACCAAAGTCTGATAACAAAATGGGGATACCAAACTCTGATACCAAACTTGAATACCAAACTGGGATACTAAACTGGGATACCAAGCTGTAATACCAAACTCTTATAACAAAATGGGGATACCAAACTATAATACCAAATTCGTATAACAAACTCGAATTCAAAAATTCAATACAAAACTGGGATACCAACTCTAATACCAAACTCTGATAACAAAATGGGGATACCAAACTCAATTACCAAACTGGGATACCAACCTCTAATACCAAACTCTGATAAAAAAAATGGGAATACCAAACTCTAATACCAAACTCTGATAACAAACCAGGATACCAAAGTCTGATAACAAAATGGGGATACCAAACTCGAATACCAAACTCAATTACCAAACTGGGATACCAAACTAACACCAAACTCTGATAACAAACTCGAATACCAAAATTGAATACAAAACTGGGATACTAATACCAAACAACTCTGATAACAAACTGGGATACCAAACTAGAATACCAAACTCTGATAACAAACTGGGATACCAAACTAGGATACCAAAGTCGGATAACAAAATGGGGATACCAAACTCGAATACCAAACTCAATTACCAAACTGGGATACCAAACTAACACCAAACTCTGATAACAAACTCGAATACCAAAATTGAATACAAAACTGGGATACTAATACCAAACAACTCTGATAACAAACTGGGATACCAAACTAGAATACCAAACTCTGATAACAAACTGGGATACCAAACTAGGATACCAAAGTCGGATAACAAAATGGGGATACCAAACTCTAATACCAAATTCTGATAACAAACTCACATACCAAACTTGAATACCAACTCTAATACTAAACTCAGATAACAAACTGCAATACCAAACTAGGATACCAAAGTCGGATAACAAAATGGGGATACCAAACTCTAATACCAAATTCTGATAACAAACTCACATACCAAACTTGAATACCAACTCTAATACCAAACTTGAATACCAAAACTGGGATACCAAACTCTAATACCAATCTCTAATAACAAACTCTGATACCAAATTTGAATACCAAACTTGAATACTAAACTCTGATACTAGCCTGATAAACCACTCACCCTAATTTCTCTCTGTCTCTGATGCTCAGAGTCCTGCAAGGATTTCTTCAAGTCTTGCACATGCTGCTCCAGTTCACGGATTGTCTCTGTAGACTTCAACATTAACAAAAAAACATCTGTAGTAAAAATGTCCCAACCCTGACAAAGATAGCTGACCATTTGGGAAGGCCACCATCTAAGGGATGGATAGCTCAGATGAGAGCTCTGGTATGCAAAACCTGAGTCCTCGGTTTCAAGTCCCGGTCCAATCAAATTTTTTTGTTTCCATTTTTCAATTTGCAGTGTAATTAAGTAACGAACAAATGCTCTCAAAGACGTGGTCCTACTCAGGGATTAAGAGCCAAGAGGGTCTTTCTGCCAAGAACTTCCAGACATTGGGTCATGCTTGAACGAGCATTCAAGGTACCACAACCCTGCCTGGTAGTTCTCAACCACAGCACCAATGCAACGCCAGCAATCGAACAGAGCGAGTGAAGACAAACAGAGCACACTGTTTGAAACGTCAAGTGAAACCCTCCGGTTGCTTCCCAGAACCGCACTCACTCACAAAAGAGCAACCTTGTACATGGTGTCACCGCAAAACCTCCTTATCTTTTTTAATTTAATTTTTTTTAATGCAAATTCGCCCAAATAAGGCTAAAAAAGCCACTCAAGGTTAAGGGCTAGGGAAAGAAGGAGATAGAGAGGGACTCAGGAAGGCTGGAGATAGGAATTGACATTCCTCTTAAAAAAGGGTAAGATCATATGGTAGGCAGGGGGAAAACAAGAACCAGGAAGGGAAATCCAGAGAGAGGCAGAACGAGGGAAGAAGCTGTTCCGATATGGTTTGGCATGTTCCAATTAGAACAATTGCACCATTTCTGGGGCTTGGTCGTAGTGGCGCACGAATTTTGGCAAAAAAAGCCGAGGAGGAAGTCGTCCGTTACCTTGGCAGCAGACAGCGAGTGCTCCTGCTTCATGAACTCGATGCTCGCGTCCGTATTGCTGCGCATGGATCGCAACTCGGCGTCGTGGTTGCCACGGAGACGCTCCGCCTCATGCTCCAGGTCGGCGTACCTGCGGAATGCATGCATCCATGAAATCACTCCGGAGTCTCTGGAGTACTTAAGATGCACGCCCATCCGGTGTCTTGACAAGATGTATCATGATTTTAGTTGACTATTTGGGAAGGCCCCCCACTTAACCCATATCCACCTGACTGGTCACAGCACATAAACAGTGTCCCTGCCTAAGCCCCTATCACACTACAAGAGAAGATTGTCAATGACAGCTTTTCCAAAACATAAACCCCAAACAAACTATACACCAGTGGAAAGAGTATGAAATTTACTTTATCATGATACAAGAAAATCTAAAATATCATAAACCATATCAACAGAACAGTGAATGGGATAACACTGTCATTTTCACAAACCTAAAAAGAGACCACGGAATTTCACGTACATGTAGTTCGACGTTTGTAGCTTTTCTACGTCAAATGGGAAATCAGGTAACTAGGCCGAATACGGGTTAAGAGCTGGATAGCTTGGCTGGTCAGGGTGTAGTAGTCCTTCATTTGTCCTGGCTTTTCCCCCCGAGTACTTTCTTATGTGTCCTGTGCCCTTTTGTGTGAGCCAAGTCGGCATGCACTATTTTTAGTTAGGTTACTGTGTAACACCATGGGGCTGGCCTTAATCAAAGGTGGCTGCACAATTGCTCCACCTTGCTTTTTCCATCGAGATTCAGTCGTGGCCATACCAAGGCAGCCCCTTCAAGCCACCTATCCAGCAAGTACTGCTCACCAGCCAATATCCAGCTGCACGGTCACTGTGGTTGACCAGTTTGGCAGTAGTATACAGCCAATAGGTAAGCCACAGTGGCTGCTGCAGCAAGGGTAATTATTTAGTTTAGGGATCATACAGCCACAATCTCTTTCTTTATACTCTTCAGGCAAACAAGCATTCACTCATTTTGGCGTCCTAAACTAGCTCTTTTTCTAGTTTCTTCTCGGCGAAGTAGCCACACATTCATTTTAGCGCTGAATCAGTTGCGCCGCTATTAAAAATAGCACTGGTATGCCAGAGGTTAAGGGCTGTGTGCTGAACAAACCTGGACTTGAGGCCGGCCAGCTCCGAGCTGAGGAGGGATGCCCTGGCCTCCAGGTCGGCCTTCTCCTGGCCCAGTTGCCCCTGGAGGGCGCTCTGACTCTCGGTCTCCTGGCTGAGCTCGGCGACGCGCTCCTCCAGCGCCCTGATGACGTCGGCCTGCGATAAGCGCACACAAAGCACTGCCTGTTAGCCTGCGAGAGTCAGGTTACCAGACTTAACTGCGACATTATAACAGGTAAGAGAATGCGCACAGAAAGCATTGGTTATTAGACTATTTTGGAAGATGGGAAGAGCACTGGTACGCAAAACCAGAGGTCTCGGGTTCAAATCCCGGTCCAGTCAAAAGTTTTTTCTTTGCCATTTTTTTTTTTTTTTCAAAAGTTCCTAGTCAGTTTTTCCTTTGTTTGTTTGACTTGAATTGAAAAAGCTGCATCGACTTTGTGTGATCCCTGAGCTGCCGTAGCCAGGAATTGGTTGTTTGCATCTGAATGAAAGTGGGGGTGTGATCCCTGGAGATAATTATACGGCAGTTAATGGTTGAATTGCTTCTGACTCATGCTCACTCATTTTTTTCTTTGGCATTTAAAAAAAAATATATATATTTTTTTTACCATCTTTTTTTTTTATGACAGTTAGCTGGAGGTTGAATTCTTGAATGGACAGGCAAAGACTAGTTGACTATTTGGGAAGGCCACCATTTAAGGGCTGGATAGCTCAGATGGTAAGAGCGCTGGTACGCAAAATCAGAGGTCTCGGGTTCAAATCCCTGTCAAGTCGAGGTTTTTTCTTTGCCATTTTTTTTGTTTGCCAAAATTTATTTTTTCTATGAGAGCCAGCTGGAGGTTGAACGGACCGACAAAGACAAGCTGACTATTTGGGAAGGCCACTAGACGGGAAGAGCGCTGGTACGCAAAACCAGAGGTCTCGGGTTCAAATCCCGGTCAAGTCAAATTTTTTTTTTCTATGAGAGCCAGCCGGAGGTTGACTGGACGGCCGCGTGTGCGTGACTCACGTGGGTGTCCACCTGGCTGCAGTACTCCATCTCCATCTTGTGCAGTCTGGCGTTGGTGTCGGCCAGGATCTCCTGGATGGCTCGCGTGTGCTGCTTCTGCATGTCAAACTTCTCCAGCTCAAACTGGGCCGTCGCCTCGTGAAGCTGGCCGGCGGGCCGGGGGGGGGGGGGGTAAACAAAAACAAAAGGGTCCTTTTTGTCAAGGCATACCTGACTCAAGCTCCGGCTTAATAGGTCTTGCCTTTCATCTGTGGCCTTATAATGTATAAACAAGAATCACCTATACAGTCAACTTTGTTTTTTATCTAATCACCGAAGGTTTACTGTGTTTTGTTTCTTTGTTTTTTCCTTTCCTACATTATAACGCCATAAATGAAAAATAAATGTATAATATGTGTGTGTGTGTGAGTCAAGTGTGTCAAAGCCTGGCACAGTTCGGACTTCGGTGTGGCGTTTTGTCAAGGGATTATCCGCCTGTAAGAACGGCTTTATGTACAATTCTTTCTTTTGTGAGTATGTGTGGTTCTGAAAAGAACCGGAGGAAGTCTAGTTCCTCACATACATACTCACAAAAGAGAGAATTTTACATGGTGTCACCGCAAACCTATTACTCTTGCTATTCTCACAATGAAAACCTTCAAATCTCATTTAAAGAGGGCATTATTCAGAGGAGCGTAGCGCGACTATTCTTGTGCACAGAGTGTCCGAGTAGCTCTTGTACTGACAGCTTTTTACTGCAGACAACCCTCCGCTCAAGGCGGTCCGATCTTTGAGGCGGTCGGCCCCAACCGGGAGTAAAGTTTGCGGTGAAGGCAGTGGGTGGAACTCCACTGCCCGACTGACGACCGGCAGGGAAATGTGCCTCATCAGCGATGTAAGTGACTGAATAAGTCATTTCCTAATAAATCACCGAGGGCCAATAAATTGTGCGACTGCGAGTGAGCGCTTACGCGACCGAGAGATGCGACTGCGAGTGAGCGCTTACGCGACCAAGATATTCGTGGCAGGTTTTTTTTTAGGGTTTTTAAAATGAGCAGTTTGAGATACCTTTTTGACAAAAAAATAATGGGATATACAAAAAATGTTGCAAAACTGCTTACTGACTAAAGTTACCAAAATGCAAATCTTAAAATTTAGTGGGCCTGACGTTTCGATCCTAGCAGGACCTTTCTCAAAGGCAGAGTGAAAATAATAATAACAAATAGATCATGCCATTTCCGGAAATACGGAAATTTCATCCCTGCCTTATGAATCACGAACATCAAGTACAGAAAGTAGGCTTGATATTGCAGTTTATGCCTCACTTATTTCACATACCTTGGTTTCGTATTCGTTCTGTGTAGACTGGTCTGTGTGTTCAACCATCTTCTTCAGCTCCGCAATCTGCTGGTCTTTACTTTCCCGCACCATGGTAGACTCTTTGGTCAATGATTGTGCTGGAAAAACAAGAAACAAGATAATTTTGGGAAAAAAAAAAGTAAAACAAAGATGTTATCAATAATTCAATGGTTGAATTGTTTCTGACTGGCGCCCTCAGCCCGGCAATGACTAGTTGACTATTAGGGAAGGTCACTATCCAAGGGCTGGATAACTCAGACGGAAGAGTACTCGCACGTTTATCGAGAGGTCTCAAGTTCCAGTCCTGGTAAAGTTTTTTTGCCAATTTTTCAATCATTAGTTTGTGTGTAAACCACAACATCATATGTGACTAGCTCTGCAAAAAAAAGGCCTAAAAGTCTAAAAAATAAATACAAATAATATACCCATAGTCAGAAAGAGCATGAAATAAGCTTTGGGGAATCAGTGACTGATCGCAGAATCTTTTTTTTGGGGGGGAGGGGTTTGTAGGTGGTTATTAACTGCAGTCAGATTTGGGAGTCAATTCAATTATTTTAAGTGGGAAAGGTTTTCATAATTTTTTAGAGAGAAATATGCAAAAATGTTGCAAACTGCTTACTGCCTAAAATTACAAAAAAAAAATGAATATCAACAATAAGGAGGGCCTGACGTTTCAATCCTAGCAGGACCTTTCTGCCTTTGAGAAAGGTCCTCCCAGGATCGAAACGTCAGGCCCTCTCCTTTTTTTTTGAGAAGACAGACACTCTGTTGAAAGACGGGTGTCCCATCACGAACCTCTCCTCTCCATCTTCCTGATCACGTCATCCATCTCCTTCGTCTTGCTGCGATAGTGCGCCTTCATGTCCTCCATCTCAGAGTTCTTCCGGTCCAGAATCTTCACAATGAGTCAGAAATGGCAACCGTCAACTATACTTTCCCGACTAGACCTAAAACATGACCTAGAATTGCATACAATATGGATGTAAGTGACCAACAAAGTCATTTCCTAAAAATCACTGAAGACCAATAAATTGTGTGACTTCGAGTTAACGCGACCGAGAGATTCATGGCAGAGGTGCAGGCGCCCTTCAGTTTTTAGGGTTTTAAGAGATAAAAATGAGCAGTTTGAGATACCTGTTTGACATAAAAAAAAAAACCATTGTGAAAACGGACTATAGAAGTACTGCAATGGGAAGTGCACTGTGGCACTATACCACAGATGAGAATTAGATTGAAATACTAAAATTGCTTAGCCAATAGCCACCGTGAGGGTCAGGCTCTACGAGATGAAGTCCTACTTGTCACTGTGGATGACGCTAGTGAAGAGATTGATCCTTATACGGTCCGAAATAATGGATGCTGGAGACTGGAATTTAGCAGAAGATGCAGCATTGCGGTCTGCTACCTTAATTATAATCATAAAAATAACAGGATTTGTAGAGCGGCATTCCATCTAGATCATGGCGCTAAGCAACACAAGATAATTAGAAACATAGAAAAATCAAAGGGAAACAGGATACAAGTAGGTTTTCATGTGCTTTTTAAAATGACGAAATGTTGTCCAGCAATCTGATGTTAATGGGTTAAGTGGAAGGTTTGCGTTGACACCGTGTAGCACTTCGCTTTCAAGAAGGAGTGTGGCTCTGAAAAGAGCCGGTAACTCAACATTTCGGATCGTGTATAATCTGCCCGTCATCAGGAGACGAGTATAGTGTTTGGGGCCAGCAATTGTGAGGGCTTTGTCTGTGAAAGTGTTCCTTGTTAAGGAGAAGGGTGATCAAAGTCACCCTGATCCTAACCCTAACCCTAGGGTTCATAGTTCAAATCCCGGTCCAGTCAACATTTTTTTCTCGGCCATTTTTCTAATTTGTACAAAAGTTCACGGTCAGTTTTTTCCTTGGTTTGTTAGACTCGAATTGAAAAAGCTGCATCAACTTAGTGGGATCCCCAAGCTGGCGTAGCCAGGTTTACAACAATAACAGGATTTGTGGAGCACCATTGCATCTAGATCATGGCGCTAAACAACACAAGATAATTAGAAACATATCAAAGGGAAACTGACTGCAGTGTAGCATCGAGACAGGATTGAAGGTCGGGCTGACCAGATACACTTTTAGTGTTAAGGGGAATGAACACACTAATTTACTCTTGGGCTGAGATGGCGGTACAGTATTTTATTGATGTACAAGACAGTGTACATGTATATGTACAGAGCTATGCTTGAATGCCCAAGTTGAAAGGTGGAGCGCTAAGAAAAGTGATGTGGCTCGAATGAAGGTAGCAGGAGAAGTGAGAAATAGTCTTAGGAGAAAGAATTGGTAGATTGAGAAACAAACAAGTCAGGGTAGCTTTCTAAGAAAAAATGATGACTCATAGTCAGGAGTGCAACACTGGACAGAGCACTGACCACTCAGGGTCATTGGTCAGCCTCACTGGTGTAAAACAATGTGTGCAAGTAATTGCTTGAGGCTGTACAGTGTAAGTGTAGGTCCAGGAAGTAGTGAGTAACAACAATTCTATGAAATGGTGGACATGTGGCAAAACAATTACACGGTGTCTTATGTGGAAATAAGGATATACAGTATTGATCAGCAAATTGAAAAAAGTAACAGAGGAAAATGCATATAAGGAAATATAATCAATGTCTGTAATGAAACGCTACACACTGAGCTGAACGAGGTTTTCAAGGTACCGGGGTTACTGTGTGGTGTGGAGACATTTTGAAGACAAGGAGAGCAATTTTTGAAAGCCAACCTTCTGTATGGCGTGATCGTGCACTTGCTGCAGCCCCAACTTCTCCTCGTGGAAGCGCGCCTCTAGCACCTTAGTCCGTAGCTCCAGCTCCTTCTCCAGGTGTCTGCCGGCCATCGTCTCCTCCCCGAGAGAGCTGCTAGCTGCGGACGTGGAATCACGCGACAACTAAGTACAGGATAATCGGGTTTGCGGAGACACCGTGTTAATTCTCTTTTGTGAGTAAGTGTGGTTCTGAAAAAGAACCGGAGGAACTCGACGTTTCGAACAGTGTACTCTGCTCGTCTTCAGGAGACTGCTGACGTCTCCTCCAGTCTCCTGAAGACGAGCAGAGTATACTGTTCGAAACGTCGAGTTCCTCCGATTCTTTTCAGAACAAAACTTACTCACAAAAGATAATTTACATGGTGTCTCCGCAAACCTAATTATCCTGATATTCTCACCATGCAAACCTTCAAATCTCATTTAACTAAGTACAGTTCAAAAAGTACAGGAAGCTAGGGCGGGATTCGAACCCGCGACTCCTGCTTTCTGGAGAAGATGTTTTAACCATAGGACTACTCAAGTGGAAGTAAATACCAGGCCTGTATCAAACATGCTGTGAACTTTTAGTGCTTGGAAAGCTGCCATTTTCATGAAAAGTAGAATTTTGTATGAATTTCTGATGGTCATTTTAAAACGACTTTTGGAAGAAAGCCTTAAAGCACCTTCACACCATTTGCTTAAATCCAACATGGTCCATTCGCAATTACCGACGACCGTTTCGAGATCTACTCGCAATTTTCCGGTTTGAATCTACGGTGGCGCTATTGAAAATTCTGCTGGGTGCATTTTATGATCCTAGAAGCTGACACAGTTTGATGAAAAAACGAGCCAGTTTATGAAAAGTTTTTCTCGCAACATGGTTGACGGATTGAGCTGAAACTTTCACAGGTGAGTTACTTCATGCATATGCTGGATTAAGCAAAGTATGGACGCGTTTCAAAGACCTTTGTCAACGATGTGTATGGGCTTTAAGCGGCTCTATAAAATTAGGCACTGGTCTTACCTGGTAATGACGTCTTTAATGGCAAGGTTGGCCCTGAAACGCCATGCGAGGGCAGTCTCCAGTCAAACGACTGCCGCTCTGTATTGCCGTCACTCTGTCAGAAATCACACATCCAGGGAAATTTATGGATACGTCTCATTTTGTCGGTTTGAACTGTTGAACACACAATTTTTTTTTGAATTTTTTTTTAAACATTCTCCAAAATAATGTTGAGTTACCACGGCGATCCGTGCGGGCGACCTGGCTTTTCGGGTCCTGATTGGTCGATTCTCCTCCTCCTCGTCTGACGAGAACGTGAAGGCACGCCTGTGTCTGGATCGTGGCTCCTCCTGCAGAGGCAAATGAAGTCAATAAAAAAAAATCCTTCTTTTGTGTTCACTCCTCCACACTTCTCTCTTTGATCTAACCCCCCCCTCTTCTCACTAATCCCTACCCTACTCCTTGAAACATCAGGCCCACTGAATTTTGAAAAAAAAAAAAAAAAAAACTGTCCCAAACTGCTCACTGACTAAAATGACCTGCAGTATGTGGCAGGGCCACATAGTTTTTAATTTCTAAGATGAGTTTTAGCCGTCTCAGCCGTGAAAAAATGTTGATGAAGCGACTTCGGACAATTCAACAACATGGTCTCAACATCCAGGAGGGTAATGACTGACACCATGCAGCTTTCTGATAATCCTTCTTTTGTGTTCACTCCTCCACACTTCTCTCTTTTATCTTTTCGCCCCTCTCCTCACTAATCCCTACCCTACTCCTTGCCCTTCCCTTTGAGCTCACCCTACCAGCTATCCTCTTTGTCCTTTGTTTCTCATCCGTGTCATATTCACCCTCTTCCCCCTTCCTTCGTGTACATGTATCTGTTTTGTCCTTGTCACTCTGCCTTTGAGAAAGGTCCTGCTAAAATCGAAACGTCAGGCCCACTAAATTTTGAAAACAAACAAAAAACTGTCACAAACTGCTCACTGACTAAAATGATCTGCAATATGTGGCAGGAGAACAAAGTTTTTAGTTTCTAAGATGAGTTTGTTAAGTTTGTAACATAAGTTTTGTATTCCTCAAGCTTTTTACAGGAGTCCCTTCCCCTGACTTGTTTTTGTTTTGGTTAATACAGAATTTATGTATATTCTACTTAATATGAGCCATATTATGCAGTTTTGTTGGCATGCAAGTATATTATTCTCTTTCTTTGTCTCATTTCTTTCCCTCGCGACCTTCTAGCGTTCCTCATAGGTACCTACTCTATATTCATTTTTCTGGGTTACAAATACATCAATCTCAAAAGTTAGAGGGACTGGGGCCGATTTCACAAAGCACTAGGACTAGTCCTATCTCGAGTTAGGACTAGTAACTCGTCCTAACTTTGCGACCCATCTTAAGTTTATAAAGATCGATTTCACAAAAGTTAGGACGAGTTAGACTCGGCCCATGATGTTTTGATCCTAGCAGGACCTTTCACACCGGCTGGCCAGTGAGAAAATGAGCTAAGATTGAGCCCTGCACACAAAGGCCGTGTCCGAATCTGTTGTCTAGAGCTACGGCTAGATCTTCGCTCCATTGGAAACACGCAGGGATGCGAAGACGATAGCCGTAGCCGCAGCTCTGGAAGCCCGTTTCGGACACGGCCTTACCCTGGCTCTGGGGACCTGACTGGGGTAGTCTCCGTCTCCAGTCCCGTTGGCTGACGCCACGCCGTTCTCAGTTCTGGTTCTCCTGCGATTGGAATTGAAAAGAAAACAAGCAGGGATTCAGGAACTGACCTCTCACAGCTCCAGCACAGCTTCCACGAATAGAATGAATATGTGAGTTGTACTGAGTTGACTCAAAATGCACACCCTCTATGAATAAAAGCTATGAAGACGGATCAGTTCATTCTGTTCAGCTTGTCATGGAGACCTACCTCGCAGCAACTGGACGTCACAGTGGTAGATTCAAATCTCAAAGATGTTAGCAAGGTGGCTGTTCCTTAAAACAGCCCCAACTTGACATGTGTTTCAATACATCACTGAGTTTAGAGATGACTCGTGACTCAGACTTGAGACTCAAATGTTTGTGACTCAGACTCAGACTTGTGACTCAAATGTTTGTGACTTGAGACTCAGACTTGTGACTCAAATGTTTGTGACTCAGACTCAGACTTGTGACTCAAATGTTTGTGACTCAGACTCAGACTTGTGACTCAAATGTTTGAGACTCGTGACTCAGACTTGTGACTCAAATGTTTGTGACTCGTGACTCAGACTTGTGACTCAAATGTTTGTGACTTGAGACTCAGACTTGTGACTCAAATGTTTGTGACTTGAGACTCAGACTTGTGACTCAAATGTTTGTGACTTGTGACTCAGACTTGTGACTCAAATGTTTGTGACTCAGACTCAGACTTGTGACTCAAATGTTTGTGACTTGAGACTCAGACTTGTGACTCAAATGTTTGTGACTCGTGACTCAGACTTGTGACTCAAATGTTTGTGACTCGTGACTCAGACTTGTGACTCAAATGTTTGTGACTCGTGACTCAGACTTGTGACTCAAATGTTTGTGACTCGTGACTCAGACTTGTGACTCAAATGTTTGTGACTTGTGACTCAGACTTGTGACTCAAATGTTTGTGACTCGTGACTCAGACTTGTGACTCAAATGTTTGTGACTCGTGACTCAGACTTGTGACTCAAATGTTTGTGACTTGAGACTCAGACTTGTGACTCAAATGTTTGTGACTCGTGACTCAGACTTGAGACTCGTATGTTTGTGACTTGTGACTCAGACTCAGAGTCCATCTGGATGATTCGGGATTGGGTTCGGACTCGAGAGATGTGACTTGAAGACAATCTCTAGACTTTGTGACTGGAACACAAGCCTTCTATCAAATGGAGGACGGGAGTTTTGCTGAGGCTTTTTTCCCCGTCTAACTACCTTTGGTTGACTCGGTACGATGCCGTGAGGTTCTGGGAGTGCTCGCGGAGGGTTGAGGTTGCCTCCGGCCGGGAGGAGCTGGAATAGTTGTCACTGAGTTCTCCCTGCAGCCAGTCTGGTACGTGTCTGGCTCCGGGCTCTGCCTCGCCCGACGCCAGGCCAGGGCTTGGCTCATCAAAGTACGAAGACTTTAGAGGGAGAGAAGAGGGAGAGGAAAGGACAGAAGAGGAGAGGAGAGGAGGAAGAGGAAAAGGAGGAGAGGAGGATAGAGGTGGGGGAGGAGCAGGAGGAGGAGCAGGTGGAGGAGGAGGAGGTGGAGGAGGAGGTGGAGGAGGACGTGGAGGAGGGGAGTGGGAGGAGGAGATGGAGGAGGTGTAGGAGGGGAGGGGGAGGAGGAGGGAGGGGAAGGAGGATTTGGTGGAAGAGGAGGTGGAGGACGAGAAGTGGCAGAGGAGGAGGCAGAGGAGGAGGTGGAGGAGGTGGAGGAGGAGGTGAAGGAGGAGGAGGTGGAGGAGGGGAGTGATTGATGAACAAGTAAAGCTTTACTGACACACAAGGCTTGTGGGAGTTAAGGGAACTACAGAATCTGCACACAAAATCCTCAAGCAAATCAGTCTAAAATCCGACCGACGAGTAGCCAACTGTGAGGCCAGTCAAAAATCACCCCAACTGGTGAAATAGAAGTCTGGTGAAATAGAAACGGGCTAGCCAGACACTGGCCCGTTTGGTGAAGAAGGATTATCCCTCCAATAGCTGGCCTCTGAGGGGCCATTATACAGTGTTCTGGGAGCTGCCGCAACAGGCCCGTGTACTCACCATGTAGGCAGGCAGGGTCGGGAGGGAGCCTGGTTCGGGTCTGTGAGTAAACGGTCCGTCAATCTGTCCCTTCTTCAGCATGTGGAGCAAGAGCTTGCCGTACAAGTTCCTGTTCTTCCTGCAACCAACAAAGTCAGAGAAACCAGTGAGTATTCTCCTCTTCCTCTTTTTATTTTTCATCATCTTTGATTAGACCCTGATTTGAATGCTAGAGTGCCCAGTGCTCTACACGTACCATCTGGGCTGTCCAGTCCTATTAAATTACCCCAAAAAGGAAGAAATTGATCACACATTGGATTGTAAACAGCAAGTCAGAGAGATTTGGGAATGTGCAGTAGACTCATTACGCTTCACAATAGAGCTGCTTTTAAGGATAAAAAGTAATTCAAACAAATAAAAAATAAAGGGAAAAAACTGACTGGGAACTTTTAAACAATTTTGAAAAATTGGCAAAGAAAACCTTAACTGGACCAGGACTTGAACCCTAGACCTTTGGATTAACATAGCAGTGCTCTTCCATCTGAGCAATCCAGCTCTTAGATGGTGGCCTTCCCAAAAAGTCAACTAGTCTTTGCCTGTGTGGGGGCACAAGTCAGAAGCAATTCAACCATTAACTGACGTATATCTCCAGGGATCACATCCCCGTTTTCACTCAGGTGCAAACAACCAATGGTTGTAAACCTGGCTACAGCAGCTCGAGGGATCACACAAAGTGAATGCAACTTTTTTTTAATTCAAGTCAAACAAACAAAGGAAAAACTTCGAGCCGGCAACCTTCGGCAATGAACAGTTGTCTCGTCTACGACGCATCCCTAAGATGCAGTATTAAAATGAGCTTTTAAAAAGTGGAAATGGAGATTTCTCACCGTGCGGGTAATCCACTACCGGGGGGCTCGCAGAGCTTCTTGATCCAGTTGGCACATCTCTGTCTCTCTACAAGGGATGGGACACAAACAACAAAGTTCTACAGTCAAACAAACTCACTGGCACAAGTATTTAGAGGTATTTCAATGAGGGTTTGCCCTGGTTGACCTGATAAACACTGAATGCTCAGTGCTTTGCCCGATGCCTGATGAAAATTTCAGGCAGCTCCGGCGTCGAGCAGGGCAAAACCTCATTGAATTACATTCTCCTTGAAGCAAACATCATAATAATTATCTATGATGCAATGCAGTACCTGTCGCTATACAACATGCAAATCCAAAACACGACCTCGACCAGCTCTGTGGTCAAGTGGTTAAGACGTCCGCACTAGAAAGTGGGAGTCGCGGGTTCGAATCCCGCCCGAGCTGCCTGATATGTTTTCATCAGGCAACGGGCAAAGCACTGAGCATTCAGTGTTTATCACGTCGAGCAGGGCAAAACTTCATTGAGTTACATTCTCCTGGACGCAAACATCATGTTATATCTATTAGAGATACGAAGCTCTGGATTGTAGATGCCAGTGTCAATGCCCACCTCACAACGACGGGCAGAGTACACACTACCCAAAACTTTGAGTTGCCGGCTCTTTTCAGAGCCATACTCCTTCTCGAAAGAAATAATGTACACATATGGTGCAGGGCTCGACCTTAGCACTAGCTCGGTGGTCATTGTCTAGTAAAAACAGCCCGGGCCTAGTAAAATGGCCCACTTTGCAAGCCCGGCGGACTAGTAAAAAGTAGACAGCGGTGTGGTGGCAAAAAATGATGCAGGCGGGGATGAGAAAGTAGAAACTAATAATTTGTTTTACTTGACCTAATAATCTTGCTATAATTACTAATTTTACAGGGCTAGTAAAACTTGCTGCGGGCTAGCCAAAAGCTTGATTTACTAGCCCGGTGGGCTAGTAAAAAAAAACTTAAGCGCGAGGCTTGTGGTGTCACCGCAAACCTCCTGCTTGATATTTCCACCATGTCCACGGACGTCAGTGTGGTACTTATATTGTCAGGCTTGCTGAATCACGGTGCAAAGGTCTCTTTTCAATAACCAAATCGATCTAGCGTTTTGTTCCAAGCACTGGAGCAGGACTTTTCTTAGACATATGACATCAAGATGGGCAAACTCTCAGCGCACCTACCAGATTTACGTGACAGCCGTAGAACGAATGGCTTCATGTTGACCAAGTACTGGTCAAACTCATCGTCCAGTTCCTCCCCGGTGGAAGGGGCAAGTGTTTCCATAGTTACAAGTCACTGGAAGCAGCTGAAAGTTGGACTTCCAAAGAGAAAGTAGTGCTTTTTAATGAATATATTTTTCAACTGATTTAAGGGCCAATATGAAAGGGCTCGACAGGATCATAGGATTGAACAAGGATTTCATGCTCTATGATAGGACCTACACTACAGTTGTAAACTTTGATAACTTCAAATCTAAAGTAAAGGAGAAATTTGCAGACTGCAAACTGTTTGCATGAGGATAAGGGTTACGGTTACCGCAACTACATCTTTTGGCTCGTCGGACGGGAGAGACATCTTTTTGATCAACTGAGGGGGAATTTCTCCCTTTTTTCACCAAACGTGAGTAAAACAAAGTTACTAGTACTTTTAGTAGGCAGTATTGAAATCTGCGATTCTCACTGAATCCAAAATGGGCAGGTGGGACGGTTTCACCTTTTTTTTTGGGGGGGGGGGTTGATAAATCTGGGGATTTCGGTCTGGGGTAGTAACGAAAATCCAGCATTGCATAGCCAGTATCCTTGGACCTAGTCCCACTTACTGGGCCGCTAGTAGTAGCTCCCCTTAAACGAGTTTGGAGATTATCGATTATAGCGGCCCAGTAAGTGGGACTACCTTGGACCCTACAGTCACCCGACCCTCCAAATTCCAATAAGAAGGGTGACTTGTCGGGTCCAAGTTACTTGGACTAGTAGTAGTATTACTTGTTTTACTATTGTAATCCATAGCACTTCAAGTTCAATTGCTAGACCAGTGTTACAGTGTTACAGTAACACTAACACTTAACAGTACTGAATTAGTGAATAGTTAGTGAGTTACGTCGCCTTCTTTTGAAAATTTGGATGGGTCGGACGACTGTAGCCCGACAGCCGCCCAATCTCTCCAAACTTCAAAAAAGGGCGACTCGTACCTGTAGTTACTCGGACTACTCCTATAGTTGTATAAGTTGTAGCCGTAACTTTTGTAACTGTGTAAGTGTAACTAACAAAGTGTAACAAGTTTGCAAGGTCCCAGCTGTTCCTAAAACTTTGCAGACGTACATCATTAACAACTGTAACTTGAGTTGTAATGTAAGCACAAGTTCGAAATAGCATGCTTAGTTGCTTACCTTTTATTATAATTAATGCTTGTTACGACATACATGTATTTGGGTCATTTTGGTTCATTGAGTCAAATCCACTTTAGTACACGGTACAGTACTCAGACAGTGACTGAGTGAGGTTTCAATGTAGGTTCGGTTCCGTTTGTTGACAAACAGGACTTGACCATCGGCGCCTAAAAACGAACTTTCAACAGTGTTGACGTATACCGCCCTCTAGCGTTGGTTAAGCCTGGGCAGGATTCGTACTGTTGCAGACCAGACTGAATCGAGCTCCCTTCAGAACACTGTACAAAAACACTCACTTTCAAAGTCAAGTATTCCACACCCGAATGTTTCCCAGGTCTTGTAACTATACTCCAAATTGTAGATTGGACCTTCATCTCTCATTTTCTTTTAAATTTTGTCCTTAGCTTTTTAGATGTTTTAGCTAGTTACCCAGAAAAAACACCCCCAAAATGTGTAGCCCAAGCCGAATTTCTGCAAGGATTTTTTTATAAAAGGACCCCTCCAATTCTACAGTCAAATAGGGCCACATTTAAAGCCAGGTATGTTCTAAATTACACACGAAATTGAAGAATGAACCCCCAGGTTGTCTTAAGCTTCACTTATTCTAAAATATATTATTCTCCAAAGACCCCTTATTAAAAGAAAAGTTGTGGGTCCACAGTTTATCATAATCAGCTCGGCGGAGCCATCTTGGATGGAATAATAGTGTGCTGCAACCCTCCTTTCACTTTCAGATTTGTCCCAATTTTTTTACTCCACACTTTAAGAAAGGTCCTGTTCTGGGATCTAAATGCCAGGCTCTCTATCTCTTTGAGTTTTCCACTTTGGATCATGTGTCAGATTTGCACCATTTTTTGTAAAACGATCAAACAAGTCTTCTTCACTGCTGCTCACGATAGAACTAATACACTTTAGTTTTATTCCAGATAAGTACATAATCATTTCATTATTAACGAGCGAAAGTAAACATAAAGACATGCACCACTCTTGTATAAGAAAAACATACATTACAAGGTGGGATCCAATTATTAAATAGGCACTTTTCTTCAAATTTTTGAAATAAATAATAATAATAATTAATATTCTTGATATAGTTTGAGGAATGTTTGGCTCATGGAGACTAGAACAGGAAAAACAGGGAAAGGTATGAATGGGAAGAACAGGGTGGGCTGGGCAGGGCAGGGCAGGGCAGGGCAGGGCAGGGCTGGGCAGGGCAGGGCAGGGCAGGGCAGAGCAGGGCGGGGCAGGGCTGGGCAGAGCAGGGCAGGGCTGGGCAGAGCAGGGCAGGGCAGGGCAGGGCAGGGCAGGGCGGGGCTGGGCAGGGCAAGGCAGGGTGGGGCTGGGCAGGGTGGGGCAGAGCAGGGCAGGGCAGGGCAGAGCAGGGTGGGGCAGGGCTGGGCAGAGCAGGGCAGGGCAGAGCAGGGCAGGGCAGGGCAGGGCGGGGCTGGGCAGGGCAAGGCAGGGTGGGGCTGGGCAGGGTGGGGCAGAGCAGGGCAGGGCTGGGCAGAGCAGGGCAGAGCAGGGCAGGGCAGGGCAGGGCGGGGCTGGGCAAGGCAGGGTGGGGCTGGGCAGGGTGGGGCAGAGCAGGGCAGGGCTGGGCAGGGCAGGGCAGGGCAGGGCGGGGCTGGGCAGGGCAAGGCAGGGTGGGGCTGGGCAGGGTGGGGCAGAGCAGGGCAGGGCTGGGCAGAGCAGGGCAGAGCAGGGCAGAGCAGGGCAGGGCAGGGCAGGGCGGGGCTGGGCAGGGCAAGGCAGGGTGGGGCTGGGCAGGGTGGGGCAGGGCGGGGCAGGGCAGGCGGGGCAGGGCGGGGCAGGGCAGGGCAGGGCTGGGCAGGGCAGAGTGCAGGGCAGGGCAGGGCAGGGCAGGGCAGGGCAGGCCAGTGTGGGACAGGGCAGGGTGGGGCAAGGCAGGGTGGGGCAAGGCAGGGCAGGGCAGGGCAGAGCACAGCAGAAATCATTGCAAATCTTGATCAGTGATTCCGACCTAAATACTTATAAATGAAATAAACATTTAAGAAAACAAACTAACTCCTATTTTAAATACACATATAGAAAAAGTCTTAGCTCCTAGCTTGTATTTGACGTAAATGAAAAGATTTCAAGGCAAAGAGAGTTTGCTATCTACGAGGTTGATCCTGCTTCTAGTTTTGTCAGAGTTGTTCTTACACTCGCTAGATACAAACTCTCACTTTCAAATTGCACGGCAAATTAATACAAAGTTACAGAGTAGTAATAATAATAATAAGCAATCACAAGGCTTTGAGATTGGGGAAACTATACCCCTCAATCATTCTATCCCGATTCTCAAACGGTTTGCAGATTCCCAGAATCCATATAACCAGATGGCACACCAGTGCTTCTTTCGACTGAGGTTTAAATTACGCAGTGGCTGTTGTTACGGCAGTCGTCTGTGTGGTTCCCTGACTTCACAGTATTTGTCAGGATGTTTAGCTCTTGGAACCAGACTATCAGCTGGTTCAACCAGCCTGCAATGCTGACGAAATACAATCAAGTCAGGGAACCACACGGACGACTGCCGTAACAACAGCCACTGCGTTTAAATTAATACCGGCGATTCACAAAAGTGCGCCCTCAAGAGTGGGCGGAATCTGTCGACCCAAAGAGCGCCTGGAAAGGGTCGACCGATTCAGCGCATTGTGATTGGCCAACGCATACCAAACTATTGAGGGAGCTTTATTGTGAATTGCCCGTATTGTATGGTAAGACACTGTAGTGCCTGTCCAAAGAGACAAGATTAAAGTTAAATGAAATTTCTCAAACAAGGCTGCCCATAAGAAGAAATTGATCACACAGTGAATTTATAAATCACAAAGAAAGTCAGAGAGAATTGGGAATGTGCAAAAGACTCAATACGCTTCACTAACAGAGCTGTTTTTCAGGATAAAAAATAATTCAAATAAATAATTTTTTTTAAATGCCTGGGAACTTAAAAAAAAAAAAAAAAAAAAATGACGAAGAAAACTTTGACTAGACCGGGACTTGAACCCTAGACCTCTAATTTTGCATACCAGCGCTCTTACTATCTGAGCTATCCAGCCTTTAGATAGTGGCCTTCCCAAATAGTCCAATAGTCTTAGCTCAAATGTTCCCAGTCATTTTTCCCTTTATTAGTCTGATAAAAATACTTGATATAAAAATTCAGACGGAGTTTGGGATACATTTAGCACATAGGTCTTAGCAATTAGCTGATAGGATTTAACTTGAAAAAAAAAAAAAATCATGCATTCTATACATTTTTTATTTATAAATAGCTGCTCTTTTGGCTAGGGAAATATTGTCTAAATTTAGAACTATAACATCCATGTAGTAAATAAATTAACTTTAACAAAATGTGCCCTTTATATAAGAATCTTTAATTTATGCACAGCTCGAAATATCTTTGTGCTTATACACTCTGAAATATAGCCTTCAGGTTTTATTGCAATAAAACCAAAAACCACCAAAACTCAACTCAAATGACAATACTTCAAGGTTTTTCAGTCACGTTTGTAGGGGTATGGTAAGACCTGGAATTCTTATCCCTATGGCAACCCCCAACACGGCCTTGGATCTTTAGAACAATTAAAAAAAAGAAAAAAAGGCAAAGACAAATTTTGACAGGACCGGGATTTGAACCCGAGACCACTGCTCTTGAAGGAGTAATAGGTTTGCGGTGACACCATGTAAAATTATCTTTTGTGAGTACCGTATGTGTGGTTCTTAAAAGAACCGGAGGAACTCGACGTTACGAACAGTGTACTCTGTTCATCTTCAGGAGACCTCTGATTTTGCCTATTGGCGCCCTTCTCATCTGAGCTATCCAGCACTTAGATGGTGGCCTTCCCTAATAATGGGTTGGGGCCGGGGTGGGGGCGCCAGTCAGAAGCAATTCAACTATAACTGCCGTATATTCTCCAGGGATCACGCCCCTGATTTCATTCAGATACAAACAACTACTTGTTGTCAAACTGGCTACAGCAGCTCGAGTAGCACGAAAAATCGATGCAGCTTTGAAAAAAAATATATTGTATTACAACTTACGATGCGTTATCAATCATAAGTTTAAAAAAATGGCAAAGAAAACTTTGACTGGACCGGGACTTAAACCAGAGACGCTCTGGATTAATGAACTGGTGCTCTTCCATTTGAGCTATCCAGCCCTTAGATGGTGGCCTTCCAAAATAGTCAACTAGTCTTTCCTGGGGTGGGGGTGCCAGTCAGAAGCAATTCAACCATTACCTGCCGTATATCTCCAGGGATCACACCCCAGCTTTCATTCAGATGCAAACAACCAATTGTTGTACACCCGTCTACGGCAGCTCGGGGATCACACAAAGTGGACTCAGCCTTTTCAATTCAAGTCAAACAAACCAAGGAAAAGCTGACAAGGAACTTTTGAACAAACTGAGAATTTGGCAAAGAAAACTTTGACCAGACCTGGACTTGAACCCGAGACCTCTGGATCAACGTACCAGTGCTCTCCCACCTGAGCTATCCAGCCCAATCATAAGTTGAGTTAGGATACACTGCAAGGCTTTGTGAAATCCACCCCAGTTATCTCTAAATCAGCATCAATGAAAGGCCGACAAGCTACAATGAGCCTCAGACTTTGTTGGGGTGGCTGGTCATTATTTTTTGGGGGGAGGGGGCAGAGGGAGGGAAAGAGAGGATTTCCAGGGCCTCTCAAATAAGCCCAGCGTCCCTGGCCATGCTCTGGAAGATGCCTCCCCTGGTCAGGAGGTCTGCGGGCGAGTCAAACTCGGCCACCTCGCCGGCGTCCAGCACCAGGATCCTGAGGAGGTGGAGAGCGAGGGGAAGAAAGGGGTCAGCGCCGGGGGTCGGGCAGAGCGGTGAACGAAACGGTGCACCTCTGCGTCAATTCCATTCAATTCAATCTTTATTTCCACTTACTCATAACTTACTCATAACTCCATAACTCATAACTCCAATTGAGAATATTACACAAAGAAGTGGATTATTTCCCAAGATTATGGAGATTCACTCTTTGGGTTATTCAAGTCAGCAAGCAGGTTGCTAAGTTTCTTGTATCCCCTATATTCTATCCGATGTCAGCTGCTTTTGACTTGTATTCCACTCTTTTATACTAAGCTTGAAACAAAGGTGAAGTTTGGGTTGGCAAGCTGATTCTATGAATGATGATTTTTGTTTACTTAAGCAAATTTGGGCGCCTAAGCGGCTCTATAAAATTGACCCCCGATTCGATCGGAGAAGGTTTTTTATGCTTTGGGGTGCTTTTTTCATGCAAATTTGGACACTTAAGTGGCTCTATGAAAATTACCCTTGATTCTGTCGGGGAAGGTTTTTCATGCTTTTTGGTGCTTTTTTCATGCAAATTTGGATGCTTAAGCGGCTCTATGAAAATTACCCTTGATTCTATCGGGGAACGTTTTTCATGCTTTTGGGTGCTTTTTTCATGCAAATTTGGACACTTAAGCGGCTCTATGAAATTGACCCTGATTCTATTGGGGAAGATTTTTCATGCTTTTGGGTGCTTTTTTCAAGCAAATTTGGACGCTTCAGCGGCTCCATGACACAGGGTCCAGGGCCTTACCTAGTGCTGTCCATGACGGTGTTCAGCCGGTGCGCGATGGTGATGACCGTGCAGTCGGCAAACGCCGTCCGTATCGTGGCCTGGATCAGGTCGTCCGTCTCGAGATCCACGGCCGCCGTGGCCTCGTCCAGCACCAGGATCTTGGTCTTGCGAAGCAGGGCTCGGGCCAGACAGATCAACTGTCGCTGGCCAAGACTGCACCCCCCCAAAAAAAGCCACAATTTTGTGGTTTTAAATGAAAGAGTTATTGGCACCAATTCAGGTTCAACAACTTATACAGTTTGAAGATGGTTATAGTAGAAATATTTGTCTAAAATGCTGTATTATTTTGGAGAAAAGACTGAAGAAATAGTTTACGTTTCACCCCGAGATCTAAATTAATTTCTTGCTGCATTTTCGCGAAAAAAATAAAGCGGTTTTCACTATTTTCTCGCGACTCGGTTGGTGGATTGAGCTGAAATTTTCACAGGTGTGCTATTCCATGCATATGTTGGATCAGACAACATATGGATGCTATTCTTTGACCTCGACCAACGGTTGTGTTATCCCTTTAAAAGCCAGAAAAGCTGGCTCGGAATTTTCCAAGGTCTGTTGTGCAACTGGGCCCCAATTTAAAGGCTCTGCTCAACACAGAATTCTGCGCTTACTGGTCGCTTTGATGAAACGTGACGATGTCTTCATCAGAAGCTTCAAGAAAACCTTGCCAATTTCCGGCCAGTTTTTAAGATACCGAAAAGAGGCAGTTGTGTACTCTGCTCCCCGTCAAATCGTCATTAAAAAAAACCCCAAACCCACGTCTGATGCAAACATGGTTTTAAGTGAAGCAAATACAAAAATACTGCTGCAAACTGCATACCGACTTAAATGACCTGCAAAGCATGAATCTCAAAGGTTAGAGTGCCTGATATTTCAATCTGAGCAGGACCTTTCTCTAAGGCAATGTGAGCGATTTTAAGTGAACGGTTTCAACAGGCATGCAACTCTTGAATTGTAAAAAAAAAAGGAAGGAAAATGTCCGAATGAAACTGCGAGCGCAAAGCACAAAGCCCTTACGGCGTGTGGTTTAGATT
Source organism: Luidia sarsii (assembly GCA_949987565.1). Classification (NCBI taxonomy): domain Eukaryota; kingdom Metazoa; phylum Echinodermata; class Asteroidea; order Paxillosida; family Luidiidae; genus Luidia; species Luidia sarsii. Next base: position 2,941,221 of record OX465104.1, on the reverse strand, counting down.
CTAGATGCTCTGTGGTGCATTCTGAGCAGTTTTGGACCACTTATGACTTTAAGCTGAGTGACAGATTTCAACCTTTTTCAAGGCATACACCCAGAAAATTGAATTTTTGTTCACAAAAGATGAAAAGTAAACATCAAAGTTTTTAACCTGATCTCAGCTTGTGTTTTAAAATAATAGTTAGGGGAGAAGAAATATCCCTTTTTTTTTTCTTTTTTTTTTTTTCATTTTTTTTTATGGATTTGTTTTTTTTTACGGCCGAATTAAAAAAAACGCGGAAATCCGCGGTAAAGTTGCATGCCTGTTTCAAGTGAACGATTTTAAGTGAACGATTGTCGATGGCGTCCGCCGTCGGGCTCGCAGTCCTCACCTCAGGTTGCTCCCTCCCTCGCTGCAGTTGAAGTCCAGCTTCTCCGCCAGCCCCGAGACAAAGGCCTTGAGGGACGACTGTTGGAGCACGTCCCACAGACGCTCGTCCGGGTACTCGTCGCAGGGGTCAAGGTTCATGCGCAGGGTGCCGGCGAACAGCACCGGTTCCTGAATCACGGAGGGGAGAACAGAAACACGCGACGAGGCAATGTGGGTCAGTTCTTTGTGTGTGTGCGTGGATCTGTGGAGCAGATTTTGGCTGACAGGAACTGACTTGGAATACACTGGCATTGGTTGGATGTCCCTTCTTCTAAAACTGGAGATAGACATCGAATCCTTCAGAAAGGCTATGAGCATATGTGTGTCCATTTTCCTTTGGGCTAAATAAGACTTAAGGTTTTGCATGGTGGGTGAAACAATATAGGAGGGGTTTGCCGTAACACCATGTATGAGGTCTCTTAAAGAAGAGGTATGTTTCTGAAAAGATCCTGAGTGGTAACTCTATAGGAGGGTTTGCCGTGACACCATGTATAAGGTCTCTCAAAGAAGAGGTATGGTTCTGAAAAGAACCTGAGAGGTAACTCTATAGGAGGGTTTGCGGTGACACCATGTATAAGGTCTCTCAAAGAAGAGGTATGGTTCTGAAAAGAACCTGAGTGGTAACTCTATAGGAGGGTTTGCGGTGACACCATGTATAAGGTCTCTCAAAGAAGAGGTATGGTTCTGAAAAGAACCGGAGTGGTAACTCTATAGGAGGGTTTGCGGTGACACCATGTATGAGGTCTCTCAAAGAAGAGGTATGGTTCTGAAAAGAACCTGAGTGGTAACTCTATAGGAGAGTTTGCAGTGACACCATGTATAAGGTCTCTCAAAGAAGAGGTGTGGTTCTGAAAAGAACCCGAGTGGTAACTCGATGTTCCGGCCAGTATAGGCCTTTCTTAACATTTATGCAAATTGTATGCATCGAACTGAAAGCGAGGCTATGGGGGCTAGATTTCTGAGATGTCGGCGAAACACTGCGCGGTTCCACTGTGCTCCTCAAACAAGAGAAATACACCGCCAGAAATCAGCTTGCACCTATTTCCAAAGGATAGAACCCTGCGGGAAAAGTGGATTATGAAGATCAGGCGAGATGAGGGACCATTTTTCAAGGTAGATTTCCACTCTTAAATGACCTATTTTCCCTGATCATTCGATATCAGATAAGAGTGTACTGGGCATAGAATCCCTTGGTCACCGTAGTAATGCTGTCCGTCTTAGCCGTGAGAAAATGTGGATGAAGCATCTTCGGACTATTCAACCACCAGGAGGGTAATCACCATGCAGCTTTCTGATAATCCTTCTTTTGTGTTCACTCCTCACCAATTCTCTCTTTGATCTTTCCCCCTCTTCTCACTAATCCCTACCCTACTCCTTGCCCTTCCCTTTGATCTCTCCCTACCAGCTTTACTCTTTGTCCTTTGTTTCTCATCCGTGTCCTATTCACTCTCTTCCCCCTTCCTTCGTGTCCATGTATCTGTTTTGTCCTTGTCATTCTGCCTTTGAGAAAGGTCCTGCTAGGATCGAAACGTCAGGCCCACTAAATTTTAAGACCTATTTTTAAGTTAGATACGTCATGTTTGCATATGGAATCGTCCATGTTGAGTCTGTGGTGTGTATGCTGCACAAACTTTACGTGTAGTAACATGACACACTCAACACGGACGATTCCATTTACAAACATGACGAATCTAACTTAAAAGAATAAGTCTTCTCTTGGTTACCTGTGGTATGATGGTGACGCGAGATCTGAGGTCGTGCAGCCCGATGGATGAGATGTCCACATTGTCGATCTTGATGGTGCCGCCCGCGGCCTCTAAGATCCTGAACAGGGCCAGGGACAAAGAGGTCTTCCCCGCACCAGTCCGACCCACAATTCCAAGCTAAAAAAAAAAAAACACACACAAATTCCGAGTAATACACCAAAATGTTGTAAACTGCAATAAATTGGTGTTAACATCGCTATAACGAACATCTCGGGATCCATGAACATTATTCGGTATACCGGTCGTTGGTTACAGCAGTTGCGGCCGCATATCAGGCAAAATCCAAGATGGCGTCAGTGCATGAAGAGTGCGCCCTCTTGCGATGAGTTGTTTCACGTCATTATATTTTTGGAAATGTTTCTTTCTCCTGAAGACGAGCAGAGTACACTGTTCGAAACGTCGAGTTCCTCCGGTTATTTTCAGAACCACACATACTCACAAAAGAGAGAATTTTGCATGGTGTCACCGCAAACCTACTCCTTCTGCTATTCTCACCATGAAAACCTTCATTGAATCTCATTTGTTTCTTTTGTATAATTAAAAAATGGAAGAGTTTTATTTATGAAGCATAAATCAATTGCAAAGTTGAGGGCCTCATGGTTAGCTCCTAGCGGGACATTTCAATAAACAAGAACCAATGACAGAACTGGAAGAAAGTCACATGACAGCCATCGACCAATCATGTGCATCTTTTTCAAATGGCAATCAAACCATTGATATTTTCTTCTTCTTCAAAACATATCCCAAGCCAGGGGCCTTTCATTTTCAAGCCTGGTAGTTAAAAAAAAAAGGGGTGGAAGAGTCATGAGACTGGTTTCGGTAAAAAGGGCTGAGCCTAAAGAGAAGGGGATTTTCCCCAGACTGCCTTTAGTGCAGTCCTTACCTTCTCTCCTGGCTCTATGCGGCAGGAGATCCCTTTGAGCACCAGGTCCAGGTCGTCCCGGTAACGGACGCTGTAGTCCTGCACGTCCACCAGGCCCGTCTCCGGCCACGTCTTGGCCGGTCGTCTGCTCTCAATGATGGCCGGTGCCTTGAATAACAAGAGAGAAAGAGAGAGAGAGGGAATTTGAAGAGAGTTCAGGAAGAGGGATGGAAGGAGAAGGGCAAAAGATGAAAGAAGAGAAGGAAGAGGAGGATGAGGAAGAAGAGGAAGAGGGGGAGAAGATGAGGAAGAGGAGGAAGAGTAAATGGAGGAGTAGGACAAAGAGGAGGGAGAGGAGAAAGAGGAAGAGGAGGAAGAGGAGGAAGAGGAGGAAGAGGAATAGGAGGGAGAGGAGGAAGAGGAGTAAGAGGAGGGAGATGAGGAAGAGGAAGAGGAGGAAGAGGAGGAAGATGAGGAAGAGGAGGAAGAGGAGGAAGAGGAAGAGGAGGAAGAGGAGGAAGAGGAGGACCTTAAACATATTAACAATAACAAAAGTAGAAAAGCAAGAAGCAGCACAAAGAAACTGACAAACTGACATTAGATTTTGAGATGTGCCTACAAACAAACAGAGACAGATATGAGGACCAGCAGATGGCAAGAGACAGACAGACAGATGGACAAACAAGACAGTGCTTTGTACCTCAGTAGGCGTGCGGCAGTACTCCTCCACTCTCTCCACGGCAACAATGTGTGTCTCCAAGTTGCTAGTGGCTCGGACAAGCATTGTCATAATACTAGAAACCTGGTTTGGAAGCAAGTGAGTTTGAAAATATTTAGTGGTGTGCACCTATTTCAAAAATATTTAGTGGTCTGCACCTATATTGAGCATATTTAGTGGTGTGCACCCAATTTGAAAATATTTAGTGATGTGCACCCATTTTGAATATATTTAGTGGTGTGCACCCAATTTGAAAATATTTAGTGGTGTGTACCCATTCTGAGAACATTTAGTCGTGTGAAGTCATTTTGAGAATGTTTGGTTGTGTGCACCCATTTTGAGATTATTTAGTCGTGTGCACTCATTTTGAGAAAGTTTGGTTGTGTGCATCCATTTTTAGAATATCTAATTGTATGCACCTATTTGGACAATTCCTGTGTACCTGAAGGATCACAAGAATTGGAACATGAACAAAATAATGCAGCATTTCTCCATAGCAACCAACCTCCAGGGCGTAGGAGACTGAGAGACCAACAACACCCGAGGTCAGCGTGTCTCGTCCAATCACGGCAAAGAGTGCAGCAAAGAAGATGACAACGCTGCCCACAAACTCCAGACATATCCCAAGCCACCTGGGAAAAAAAAAATCAAAATTTAAAATGAAAACAATGGTATGAATATTAACGATCTATATAAGACAAACAAACCAAGGAAAAACTGACTGGGAGCTTTTGAAGAAATTGAAAAATTGGCAAAGAAAACTTTGACTGGACACAGACTAGAACCTGAGACCTCTGGATTAACGAACAGTGGAACGTCGCTATAATAAACTGAACATTTGGCTGTAACGAACATGCCCTTTGGCTCCCGATTTTTGTGTACAAAATATGTGGCCACAACTGCTGTAACGAACGACCGCTATACCAAACAATTTTCATGGATCCCGGGATGTTCATTATAGCGACGTTCCACTGTACCAGTGCCCCTTCCATCTGAGCTATCCGGCCCTTAGATGGTGGCCTCCCAAATGGTCGACTTGTCTTCGCCGATCTAGATAAGATTTGAAGGTTTGCATGGTGGAAGTCACAAGTGGAGAGTTTGCAGTGACACCACAAACACATCTCTTTTGAGACGGAGTGTGGCTCTGAAAAGAGCCGGTAACTCAACGTTTCGGGTAACTGGTCAGGAGACTGCTGGACGGCAACTTTCATCAGAGCTTGAAAATGTAGCGGAGAGCTCTGGAGCGTGAAGAATCTTTCCCCCCCGCCTGCCCAGTGTGACCACTAGAGCATGGAGGATCCTTCCTGCCCAACCTGAAGCCTGGGGCGTGGAGAACGAAACTGCTTCCAAACAGGACGGGAGCTTGGGTGCGGGAATGGTCGCGGTCTGTGAAATCCCCCCCGTACTGTGCGCTCTCCGTCGTAAAACGGAAAGCTCGCTAGTTGCTGAACCTGGCTACGGCAGTTCATGGGGGATGACACAAAAGAGTGGAGCAGGGTTTTGCCCTATTTCACCTGTTGGAGATGATGTTGGGGAAGTAGGTAACTTGATTGGCATCGACGAGGCTCTCGTTCTGCAGGATGAAGCGCTCCGAGCAGTCGTAGGCCCGGATGGAGGTGGCGCCGGCGATGGACTCGGAGAAGTGCGAGTAGATGGGCGACCGGGTGACCGACTCGATGCGCTTCAGCTGTCGCGAGGTCGCTATGTAGAACCGCTGGGGAAATATCAGGGAGGAGAAATAAAACACCATACCAAAGCCTGGGCCCAATTTCAGCGTGAAAATCTGCTAAGCAGGAAATGTCTTCCTCGTGTAAGCAAGGATTACAAGCTGCCCTGCAATGTGGTGTCCATTGCTTTTGACTTGTATTCCACTCTTCTTTACTAAGCGTGAAACAAAAGTGAAGTTTGGGTTGGCAAGGGGATCCTGTGGCTCATGAGTTTTTGCGCTTAAGCGCATTTTGGCGCTTAAGCGGTGCTATGAAATTGGCTCCTGCTCCTGAAACTGTCCTGATTCTCAGAGCGAAAACTCAACGATTCCGACCCAAAGGAAAATCGGAAAGGAATAAAGGAAACAAAATAATAGGAACTTTTTTTGTGAAGCGGTTTGTAGAAATATCACTGTTAACCCCAGATATGACGCTGTTCTGTCATTTAAACATCTGTCTGCTAGAACACAGTCCTTACACCTAAATGCCATCAATTGATTAACTAGGCTCTGGTCAGCCTTGCCAGTTAAATTTCAAAACTCCTTGATTTTAAATTCCTTGTATTTTTTTTGTTTAAAGAACACTGAAACACAAAGTGCATAATATTGGATCTAATTTAACTCTGAATCTAATGTAAATAATTTTTAAATCTTGTACGGACATATTTTTGATTGTATTACAGCCAGATGTGGAGCAGCAGGTGTAAGGATTGTGATTACTTTGCTTTTGCGGTTCCAAGCCCATCTGGAAGTACTGTCTGTTTTGTGTTCATGTTTGTGATGGCTGAATAGATAATAATACTAAAAAAAAAATTAAATTTTTGTGGGGCCATTTTTCAAAATGGTAGAAATAAGTAACGAAAAAAGAAAAAAAAATGTCATTTTTTAATTTGAAAAAAGAAAAGAAAAAAAAAAGAGATTTTTATCGCTTCTTCTTCTTGCGTATTAGGCGTGCAGTAATTAGAGGCGCTGCTGTCTCCAATTGTTGTTGTTCGCCTGGGCTCAATTGGAAGAGCTGAGACCAGTTACCAGGGCCCACCAACTATAGGAGGTCGACAACATGGCCCCCCCCCATTGTATCGCTAATGGATTTCGGCAAGAAGAAAGAAAAAAAACAAAAAAAAACCGACCGATAAAAAGCGGTCTGCTCATCTTGCCGGGGGACCGGAAGATGGCTCACCCACCTGCAGGAGGGCGAAACCGATGAGGACGGGCACGATGACCACGCCGAAGATGTGGGTGGTCCAGGTGATGACGACGAAGGTGGCCACCGCGCTCATGAGCATGCGCAGGAAGGAGGCGATGGCGAAGGGGATGCTCTCGTCCACGGCGTACGTGTCCTTGCTGAAGCGGTTCAGGATGCGGCCGCTGGGCGTGGTGTCGAAGAAGGTCATCGGCGAGCGGAGGACGTTGATCAGGAGGCGCAGGTAGATGGAGCGCGAGGCTCGGACGGCGCCCGTCGCTAGAAGCATGGACGCCGACAACAGCAGCAGGCCTTTGACGTGGGAAGAAAAAAAATTATTCAATTCCATCAAGTAACTTTTGAGGCATTTGGCATGGGCATTTTGACGAGAAAAAAATAAAAATAAAATCCAGCCAATTTTATTGAGTAAATTTTGAGGCATAGGCCCATTTCCAGTGTCCATGACTGCCATAATGCAGGTTTTTTTTTTTTGGATATGTTGGTTTCAAAACTCAAATTGAAAAATTGTGCGGCACTGTGATGTATAGTTCCTGACAAGAATGTTCGTTTTTTCTTTGCAGACTATGCCTTGCTGAGTTGCACATCGATGGCGGCAACTTTGCCTGGTCCAAAGATGAGGACTTGATCTTGAAAGAGTGAGTAGATCACCTCTGTATTTGAGCCTTTGTTTTTTAAGGAAAACAAAAAACGGCAAGGAAAACTGGACCGGGGCTTGACCCCGCGACCTCTGGATCAATGTACCAGTGCTCTTCCATCCGAGTTATCCATCCCTTAGATCACACCTCCGCTTTCATCCCTGGCGATATACGGCAGTTAATGGTTGAATTGCTTCTGACAGGCACCCCCCACCCCGGCAAAGACTAGTTGACTATTTGGGAAGGCCACCATCTAAGGGCTGGATAGCTCAGATGGTAAGAGCACTGGTATGCAAAACCAGAGGTCTCGGGTTCCAATCCAAGTCCAGTCAGTTTTCTTTAAAAGTTTTATTCAGCTATTGAGTCCTGGTAGAGTCAACCTCTTTTTTTTTTTCTTTTTTTTGGGGGGCCTATTTTTCAAAGCGGTTGAATTTTGTTTACCTTGCAGGACGACAAGCAGGCCGTAGATGCCGAGGTACCTGTCCCGGATCTCCTCCTCCGTGGTGCCGTTGACCGGCCTCTCGTTGCTCCAGCGGCTCAGCCAGACGTTGACCATGACGGCATTGACGTTGAAGAGGGCGAAGAGGAGGAAGATGAGTCCGAACAGGACCTTGCCCAGCGAGCGGATGTACATCGTGAAGACGCGAAGGTTAGTCTGGTAGGTGGGTCGGGGATTGGGAGGGGGGGGGGAGTAAATGGATGTGAAGAGATGAGGAATTAAATACTCGTACTCCTGAAGAGACGAACAATTAAATACTCGTACTTGTGAAGAGACGAGGAATTAAATACTCGTACGATAGTACGATAATGTGTACCGTTATCCGAATAAAACATCAAGTTTGTAATGTATGTTTTTTCTGATTTCTCTAGTGTATATTTGGTCCCCTGGGAGTTATCAAGGGTTAGTATTTTCGTGATCTTTTCGAATTAAATACAAAATAGCCCTCTAACTTTTGAGATTTATGTACTGCAGATAATTTTAGTCAGTGAGCAGTTTGCAATTGTTTTGCTTCATTTACTTCAGATTAAATCTTTGTATTACTCTCTGCGGTGTCATAACTTCATTTTCCTTCAGGCTCATGGAGCCTTGCTTGCGGCTGGGTTTAGACTTTAGAGCCTAGATTTGTTTGAGAGTTCGGTCACGTTTTCACAGCAGTTTGCAACCGAGTTTGGTTCGCATTTGTCTCGCTCTTAAACTTCCAGAACCGTTTTCTCTTTGTCTCACATCCAGTTTGTAAGGTATGTTTTTCTAATTTCTCTACTGTATAGTAGTACTCTACTGTGGAGTTTTCTATGGTTAGTATTTTTTGAAGTGATATACAAAAATGTTGCAAACTGCTTACTGACTAAAATTACCAAAATGCAAATCTTAAAATATAGTGGGCCTGACGTTTCAATCCTAGCAGGACCTTTTTTCAAAGGCCCTTTCTCTGCCTTTGAGAAAGGTCCTGCTAGGATCGAAACGTCAGGCCCACAAAATTTTAAGGTTAGTATTTTTTTTGATCTTTTTGGCCCCTTGATGTAAGAGGTTCAGATACCGATACACATTATCGTATGATTTATTTATTTATTTATTTATTTTTTTTGGGGGGGGAAGGGTTCATTGCATACAATTCTTGACGAGTGTGTCGCCCTCTTTGGCCATGGTAAGAATCAATAAAACTCGGAACATTCTCTTCAAAGTAAACCCCATATTACCGGTATATGACTCTTGGCACGTTCTTCTCTTCATTTTTTTTTTTTTTTTGGGGGGGGGGGGGTGAAAGGTTCGTTGCATACCATTCCGGTCTCAGTCGTCTCTTTCTTGATGAGTGTGTCGCCCTTGTTGGCCATGGTAAGAATCAATAAAACTCAGTACATTCTCCTCAAAGTAAACCTGATATCATATCTTTATATGACTCTCTGCAAGTTCTTCCCTTCTTTTTTTTCTTTTTTTTTGGGGGGCATGAAGGGTTTGTTACGTACCATGCCGGTCTCTGTCGTCTCCTTCTTGATGAGTGTGTCGCCCTCTTTGGCCAGTGAGGCCTTGAGCGCCTCCTGCTCCCGCTGCTTCTTGAGTCGGTCCTGGGAGATCTTCTTCATCAGCTCCATCTCCTCCTGCTTGGACTTCATCGCCGACGCTGACAAGGTCCTGGTCGGGGGAAGGGAAGAAAAAGGAGTTAAAATATAGGTTTAAATACTGCCCGAACTACCTATAATTAATTGTCAATCTGTTAAAGCCCCTACACACCATTTGCAAAAATCCCAATTTCGACCTGACAAATTAGTGGAAGTAAATACCAGTATGTGAACTTTGAGCGCTTGGAATGCTGCCATTTTCAAGTGGAATTTTGGATGAATTTCGACTATTGGAAAAAAAAAAAGCTTACCATTCGCAATTACCGACAACTGTTTTGAGATTTAATCGCAATTTTCCGGTTTAAATGCACAGTGACGCAATTGAAAATTCTGGTAGGTATATTTTACAATCCTGGAAGCTGACACAGTTTGACGTAAAAATGTGCCAGTTTTTCACCATTTTCTCGCGACATGGTTGACGGATTGAGCTGAAACTTTCACAGGTGTGTTATTTCATGCACATGCTGGATTAGACATAGAATGGACGCGTTTCTAAAGACAGTTACCAATGGGGTGCAGGATCTTTAGTACAAATTTCAGCAGGCAAGACATATACACTGATGGTGGCTGACGATAACTTGAACGATAAACCGGGAAGTCTTTCCAGCAGGACTTACTTGGTGGGGCTGGTGTCTGAAAGCTCACTCACTGCTGCTGTTGTGACTGCATTGGCAGCAGTTATCACTTCTTTGAAAAAAGAAAAAAAAAGAAAAAGAAAAGAATAAGTACGTAATAGGTTTGCCGTAAAACTTCCGTCTGAAGTCACAGATAAACTATGTAGTGAAAGAGTTAATGGAAATTAGGAATTCTTCTGCTAAAAAAGAGGAATCACAGAGCAAACTACATAGGAATACATGTCTATTTCCAAGCCAAAAAAATCAAAATCTGTAGCTTGTAAAAAGTGATAAATTTTAACCCCCAAAAAGAGGAACGTGCGGTACTTCTATTGAATGTTCAAATGTAAATTTAGTTTTGGATATTTTGGATATTTTGGATATTTTGGATATTTTGGATATTTTGGATATTTTGGATATTTTGGATATTTTGGATATTTTGGATATTTTTAGCATTCCCTCAGTTTTCTGTATTAATGTAGTTTGTTTTGTACATGTATAATTATTAAAGTGGTATTTTATTGTAAGGTTAGTGTACTAGTTGTGCAAGTTGTGCTAGGTTATTGTAAGTGGCTAGTTGATTTGGTTGCTTTTTATTGATTGTTGTGGATTTATGTGCGATTGCTCGCAAGGCCAGGAAGAATTTCAATGTATTTGATATACATATGACAATAAAATTATTCTATTCTATTCTAAAATATGGATTGGTTGGCGGCTATGCTACACTTGCAACTACCTGTCGAGTCGCGGCCATTGTCCTCGGCCTCGTTGCTATAGTTACGCAGGAACTCGGCGAAGGCCTGGTCGCGGGCCAGCAGCTCGGCGAAGGAGCCGGCCTCCGTGATGCGGCCGCCGGCCAGCACCACGATCAGGTCGGCCCGCGCCAGGAAGCCGACGCCGTGGGTGACCAGGATGCGGGTCTTGCCGGCCAGAAGGCCGCCGGGGCCCAGCACCCGCTCGAAGATGTGCCGGCCCACGTGGGCGTCCACGGCGCTCAGCGGGTCGTCCAGGAGGTAGACGTCGGCGTCGCCGTAGACGGAGCGGGCCAGGCTGACGCGCTGCTTCTGGCCGCCGCTCAGGTTGATGCCCTGGCGGGGCAGAGAGAGGGAGAGAATAAGAGGGAGGGAGGGAGAGAGGGGGAGAGAAAGGGAGAGGGAGAACGTGAGAGAGTGAGGGAGAGAGAGGAAGAATGTGAGGGAGGGATGGAGAGAGGCAGAGAGAGGGAGAGAATAAGAGGGAGGGATGGAGAGAGGGGGAGAGAAAGGGAGAGGGAGAACGTGAGAGAGTGAGGGAGAGAGAGGAAGAATGTGAGGGAGGGATGGAGAGAGGGAGGGAGAGGGAGAACATGAGGGAGGGATGGAGAGAGAGGAAGAATGTGAGGGAGGGATGGAGAGAGGGGGAGAATGTAAGGGAGGGATGGAGAGAGAGAGGGAGAGGGAGGGAGAGGGAGAACATGGGGGAGTGAGGCAGAGAGGGAGAATGTGAGGGAAGAATGGAGGGAGAGGGAGAGGGAGGGAGAGGGAGAACGTGAGGGAGGGATGGAGAGAGAGGGAGGGAGCGGGAGAGGGAGAATGTGAGGGAGAGATGGAGAGAGGGAGAGGGAGGAGAGGGAGAATGTGAGGGAGTGAGGGAGAGGGAGACAGAAGATAGAGGGAGGGAGGAGAGGGAGAGGGAGAATGTGAGGGAGTGAGGGAGAGGGAGACAGAAGATAGAGGGAAAGAGAGGAAGAGAGAGAGTGAGGGAGAGGAAAAGAGATAGGGGGAGGGAGGGATGGAGAGAGGAGAGGGAGGAAGAGGTAGAAAGAGAGGGAGAGAGACAGAAAGGAATAGAGAGAAAGTGAGAGAGGGAAAGGGGGTGATGGAAGAGAGATGAGAGAGTGCATATCATGAAGAATTATTCATGATATATTGGTCCCATATTGCAATCCAAATTGCACCCCCCCCCCCCTCAGACACACACACACCTTCTCTCCGATTTCAGTCAGGTCCCCCGCTGGTAGTATCTCCAGGTCTGGTGCCAAGGCACACCCTTCGATGATGCGCTGGTACTGGGTCTCACGCATGGGCGCCCCAAACATGACGTTGCTCCGCAGCGTGGCGTTCTGTATCCAGGCTTGCTGGGGCACATAGGCAACGTTGCCCTGCCCAGGAAAAAGGAGAGGGAGAGAGTGGAGGAGAGAGGGGGGAGGAACAGAGAGGGGGAAAGGGAGAGAGAGAGGGAGAGAGAGGGAGGGAGAGAGAGAGAGGGAGAGAGAGAGAGAGCGAGAGAGAGAGAGAGAGAGAGAGAGAGAGAGAGGGGGGGGGGAAGAGAGAGGGGGAGAGAAAAATAAAGAGGGTAATAGAAATAGAGAGAGAGATATGGAGAGAGGGAAAGAGGGAGAGGGAAAGAGGGAGAGGGAGAGGGAGAGGGAGAGGGAGAGGGAGAGGGAGAGGGAGAGGGAGAGAGGGAGAGGGAGAGGGAGAGGGAGAGGGGGAGGGGGAGGGGGAGGGAGAGGGAGAGGGAGAGGGAGAGGGAGAGGGAGAGGGAGAGGGAGAGGGAGAGGGAGAGGGAGAGGGAGAGGGAGAGGGAGAGGGAGAGGGAGAGGGAGAGGGAGAGGGAGAGGGAGAGGGAGAGGGAGAGGGAGAGGGAGGGGGAGAGGGATAGGGAGAGGGTGAGGGAGAGGGACAGGGACAGGAAGAGGGAGAGTGAGAGAGAGGGGAGGAACAGAGAGAGGGAGAGGATGAGGGAGAGGGAGAGGGAGAGGGAGAGGGAGAGGGAGAGGGAGAGGGAGAGGGAGAGGGAGAGGGAGAGGGAGAGGGAGAGGGAGAGGGAGAGGGAGAGGGAGAGGGAGAGGGAGAGGGAGAGGGAAAGGGAGAGGGAGAGGGAGAGGGACAGGGAGAGGGACAGGAAGAGGGAGAGTGAGAGAGAGGGGAGGAACAGGGAGAGGGAGAGGGAGAGGGAGAGGGAGAGGGAGAGGGAGAGGGAGAGGGAGAGGGACAGGAAGAGGGAGAGGGAGAGGGAGAGGGAGAGGGAGGGGAGAGGGAGAGGGAGAGGGGAGAGGGAGAGGGACAGGGAGAGGGAGAGGGAGAGGGAGAGGGAGAGGGAGAGGGAGAGGGAGAGGGAGAGGGAGAGGGAGAGGGACAGGGACAGGAAGAGGGAGAGTGAGAGAGAGGGGAGGAACAGAGAGGGGGAGAGGGAGAGGGATAGGGAGACGGAGAGAGAGGGAGAGGGAGACATAAAATTTCAATACATCTTTCAATTACTTCCTAAATATAACTAATATAGTATTGTTTTCCCCCTTCTAAATAATTACACAGACACGACAATTTGAAAGTGGATAACCTCACGTTCAAAACATTGACAAAATTCCCACATGTTAGCGGGCCAGCCATTCCGTTCCTAGAAGGGCCTTCTGGCAAAGAGACAAATGCCTTTGAGAAAAGTCCAGGCAGGATCGAAATTGAGATTCACAATTTTGGTTTATGAAGACGGTAAGCAGATTGTGCCACTGCTATCACAATCAGAGCTTGTTTTATAATCTACGGGTACTTGCTTCTGAAAGTGTTGCAGTGTTTTTAATTTTTTTATGTTTTTTCGTTTTTCAGGTAGACAGGAACGTAAGTGACCGACAAAGTCATTTCCTGGAAATCACTGAAGGCCGATAAATTGTGCGACTGCGAGTGAGAGCTTACACGACCGAGAGATGTGACTGCGAGTGAGCGCTTACGTGACCGAGAGATTCATGGCAGGGGTGCAAGCACTCTTTAGTTTTTATGGTTTTAACAGATAAAAATGAGCAGCTTGAGATACCTGTTTGGAATATAAAAAAAAATTAAAATATAAAAAATGATAAAGATACAAATTAAAATAAAAAAAAATTAAATCACACCATTTCCGGACGAGCTGATGATTTCTTGGGACTTACATTGATCGTGACCGAGCCAGAAATCTTCTCCATCTCGCCCAGGAAGGCCGACAGGAGGGAGGACTTTCCCGATCCCACCTGGCCCACCACGGCCACGAGGGAGCCGGGCTGGATCTTCAGGTCCACGCTGAGGAGAAGACCACACGCACAGACAACAGTCTTTAAGAGCATGCTGATTCAATTCTAGCACTGAGATAAAGGTCCTGCCTTTGGGTGAAAAAGGTCCTGCGTTTCGGAGAGGTCCTACTTTTGAGAAAGATCCTGTCTTTTGAGAAAGGTCCTGCCTTTAAGAAAAAGGTCCTACCTTTGAGAAAAAAGGTCCTGCCTTTGAGAAAAAAGGTCCTGCCTTTGGGAAAGGTCCTGCCTTTGGGAAAGATCCTGTCTTTTGAGAAAGGTCCTGCCTTTGAGAAAAAAGGTCCTGCCTTTGGGAAAGGTCCTGCCTTTGGGAAAGATCCTGTCTTTTGAGAAAGGTCCTGCCTTTGAGAAAAAAGGTCCTGCCTTTGGGAAAGGTCCTGCCTTTGGGAAAGATCCTGTCTTTTGAGAAAGGTCCTGCCTTTTGAGAAAGGTCTTGCCTTTTGAGAAAAGTCCTGCCTTTAGGAGTGGTCATGCTTTTGAGAAAGATCCTGCCTTTTGAGAAAGGTCCTGCCTTTTGAGAAAGGTCCTGCCTTTTGAGAAAGGTCCTGCCTTTTGAGAAAGGTCTTGCCTTTTGAGAAAGGTCCTGCCTTTTGGGAAAGGTCCTGCCTTTTGAGAAAAGATCTTGCAGCTCTTGCCTTTTGAGAAAGGTCCAGCTTCTGACTGGCACCTCCACCCTGGCAAAGACTAATTGAATATTTGGGAAGGCCACCATCTAAAGGGCTGGATAGCTCAGATGGTGAAAGCACTGGTACGCAAAACCAGAGGTCTCAGGTTCAAGTCTCAGTCAAGTCAAAGTTTTCCTTGCCATTTTTTTTTCTAAATAATAAAAAAAAAATCAAATAAAGAGGTGATCTACTCACTCTTTCAAGATCAAGTCTTCATCTTTGGACCAGGCAAAGTTGCCGCCATCGATGTGCAAGGCATAATCTGGAAAAAAAATCACCGAAAAAAAAAATTGTCAGGAACTATACCGGTACATTACAGTGCCGCGCAAATATCGCCTCATCAACAAAAGTTGAAGCAATAGACAGTGATGCAAGCTGCTTTATTGAATGAAAAGAACCAAAATGAAAATCTCAAAAGTGTAGAGGGCCTGACGTTTCAATCCTGGCAGGACCGTTCTGCCTTGGAGAAAGGTCCTGCTAGGATCGAACTACTCTTTTGGAGAAACAAACAAAACTTTCGAGTCATTTTTCTCATGACTGCGCGATGGCTCGTCATCTTTCTCGCGTCGTAACTTTGGATTTCGTCAATGTATGGAAATAATTTTGATATCATTGGAAAGCTAATGAGGTACTTTTTGTAGTGATGGTAAAAAATCTTGAAAACTCAAATTTGGATGAGAATCCTCATTATGCCGTACCGGGTCACAATTACCAATTGCTTTATTCATCGGTTTTTATTCTCATAAATTAAAAAACCCAAAACAAATCACCTTCTTTGGACGATCTGCTCACATTGTCAGCATTGAGTTCATCTTTGAGCAGGAACTTCTCCAAACGGTTCAGTGATACTTGACCCTAAGGAAATATTCATGGAAAGATCAAATATGCATTACAGCATGCTTTACAAGTGCATAAATACACACTTCCTATTCCACCCCCCCAAAAAAAATTGTGATATATTCCCATATTCCCTGTATAAACTGCGACAGAGGGGGGATCGGTATTAGAGGGCAAACTATTGACCATTTGAGGTGAATACTTTTCACTATTTCCCCAAAACCAAGAAATATATGAAACTATTTCCTCCCAACTAACATTTCTAGGGAAATATGGCAAACTATTAACCCTCTGAGGTACATAGTTTTCACTTTTCTCCCAAACCATGAAATATATGAAACAAATTTTCCCCTTACTAACATTTCTCAGGGAAATAGGGAAAAAAAATGACCCTCTGTGGTCAATAGTTTTTACTCTTTCCTTTCAAACCATGACATATATGAAAACTATCTTCCCCTAACTAACATTTCTTAGGGAAATAGGGCAGGCAATTGACCCTCTAAGGTCAATAGTTTTTACTATATCCCTCCAAACCATGACATATAAAACTATTTCCCCTGACAGGAAAAAGGTCCTAGTGGGGTCAGCCACTCACCATCATTGTGCGGGAGATCATGCTGGGGAGCATGGAGAAGGGAAACTTGAGGATGTTGAAGAGCGAGATGGAGACGAAGATCTTCTCCGCATCCAAGACGTTCTCCTCGTCCACCAGTACGTAGACAGCAAAGCTCAACAGCGCCACCTAGAGTCCAAATAGCATCGGGACAAAGAAAGAGATAAACATTTTTTTTCCTGATGTTTAGATCCTAGCAGGACCTTTTCTTTCCAGTCTTCCAGGGTTCGAACCATCAAGCCTTCTACGAGGATCGAAACATCAAGCCCTCTAAATTGAGCCCTTGAGAATGGTCCTGCTATATTTACAACATCAAAACTTCAAAAATTTTGAAACTGAAAAAAAAAAATTATATTTGCCTTCCCCCATTTTCAAAAGTGGTTTGGCCCACATGCCATTGGGCGCTGACAGTGTCCAGGGGTGAACCACCTACGGTATAGGGGGTGCCAGTCCAGGTGAAGGTCATGGCGCTACCCCCTTTTTCAAAAGTTGATCAGCACATATACCATTGGGCACTTCATTGTCCCCAGGTCATTCCACTTATGACAAAGAAGGCACTGGTTCACGTGAAGGTTATGGTGGTCCCCCATTTTCAAAAGTGGATCAGCCCACATGCCATTGGGCGTTACAGAGTCCTGGGACAGACCACTTATGACAAAAGGGGGCACTAGACCATGTGAAGATCATGGCACTCCCCCATTTCCAAAAGTGGATCGGCCCATAGGCCATTGAGCACTACAGTGTCCCCGGGCCGTTCCACTCACCACAAAGGGGGCGCTGGTCCAGGTGAAGGTCATGGCGGCCTGCAGGTAGGAGGAGGTGCGGAGGAGCTTGACCTCCCTGGTGCGGATCTCCATCACCTTCTTCTGGAAGGACGTCTCCCAGGCGTACAGCTTCAGCACCTTGATGCCGCTCAGCACTTCGTTCATCAGCTTCAGTCTGGCGTCCTTCTCCTTCATCTGACGAGCCTGTGGCCGGAAAGGGGGGGGGGGAACCAAACCCCTCCGAAAAATCATCAAATAGTCTGGCGCCTTAACAATCCCAATCACAGACAAAAACAAAATCCCCGGACAGAGGAAGGAGACGATAACTGCTTTATTTATTTTTTGACAGTTTGTAAAAAGTGGCAGATAATGGTTGAAATGCTTCTGACTGGCACCCCATCCTGGCTAAGGCTAGTTGACTATTAGGGAGTGTCACCATCTAAGGGCTGGATAGCTCAATGGTTGAATTGCTTCTGACTGGCACCCCATCCTGGCTAAGGCTAGTTGACTATTAGGGAGTGTCACCATCTAAGGGCTGGATAGCTCAATGGTTGAATTGCTTCTGACTGGCACCCCATCCTGGCTAAGGCTAGTTGACTATTAGGGAGTGTCACCATCTAAGGGCTGGATAGCTCAATGGTTGAATTGCTTCTGACTGGCACCCCATCCTGGCTAAGGCTAGTTGACTATTAGGGAGTGTCACCATCTAAGGGCTGGATAGCTCAATGGTTGAATTGCTTCTGACTGGCACCCCATCCTGGCTAAGGCTAGTTGACTATTAGGGAGTGTCACCATCTAAGGGCTGGATAGCTCAATGGTTGAATTGCTTCTGACTGGCACCCCATCCTGGCTAAGGCTAGTTGACTATTAGGGAGTGTCACCATCTAAGGGCTGGATAGCTCAATGGTTGAATTGCTTCTGACTGGCACCCCATCCTGGCTAAGGCTAGTTGACTATTAGGGAGTGTCACCATCTAAGGGCTGGATAGCTCAATGGTTGAATTGCTTCTGACTGGCACCCCATCCTGGCTAAGGCTAGTTGACTATTAGGGAGTGTCACCATCTAAGGGCTGGGTAGCTCAGTTGGTTGAATTGCTTCTGACTGGCACCCCATCCTGGCTAAGGCTAGTTGACTATTAGGGAGTGTCACCATCTAAGGGCTGGATAGCTCAATGGTTGAAATGCTTCTGACTGGCACCCCATCCTGGCTAAGGCTAGTTGACTATTAGGGAGTGTCACCATCTAAGGGCTGGATAGCTCAATGGTTGAATTGCTTCTGACTGGCACCCCATCCTGGCTAAGGCTAGTTGACTATTAGGGAGTGTCACCATCTAAGGGCTGGATAGCTCAATGGTTGAATTGCTTCTGACTGGCACCCCATCCTGGCTAAGGCTAGTTGACTATTAGGGAGTGTCACCATCTAAGGGCTGGGTAGCTCAGTTGGTTGAATTGCTTCTGACTGGCACCCCATCCTGGCTAAGGCTAGTTGACTATTAGGGAGTGTCACCATCTAAGGGCTGGATAGCTCAATGGTTGAAATGCTTCTGACTGGCACCCCATCCTGGCTAAGGCTAGTTGACTATTAGGGAGTGTCACCATCTAAGGGCTGGATAGCTCAATGGTTGAAATGCTTCTGACTGGCACCCCATCCTGGCTAAGGCTAGTTGACTATTAGGGAGTGTCACCATCTAAGGGCTGGATAGCTCAATGGTTGAAATGCTTCTGACTGGCACCCCATCCTGGCTAAGGCTAGTTGACTATTAGGGAGTGTCACCATCTAAGGGCTGGGTAGCTCAGTTGGTTGAATTGCTTCTGACTGGCACCCCATCCTGGCTAAGGCTAGTTGACTATTAGGGAGTGTCACCATCTAAGGGCTGGATAGCTCAATGGTTGAATTGCTTCTGACTGGCACCCCATCCTGGCTAAGGCTAGTTGACTATTAGGGAGTGTCACCATCTAAGGGCTGGATAGCTCAATGGTTGAATTGCTTCTGACTGGCACCCCATCCTGGCTAAGGCTAGTTGACTATTAGGGAGTGTCACCATCTAAGGGCTGGATAGCTCAATGGTTGAATTGCTTCTGACTGGCACCCCATCCTGGCTAAGGCTAGTTGACTATTAGGGAGTGTCACCATCTAAGGGCTGGATAGCTCAATGGTTGAATTGCTTCTGACTGGCACCCCATCCTGGCTAAGGCTAGTTGACTATTAGGGAGTGTCACCATCTAAGGGCTGGATAGCTCAATGGTTGAAATGCTTCTGACTGGCACCCCATCCTGGCTAAGGCTGGTTGACTATTTGGGAAAGCCACCATCTAAGGGCTGGATAGCTCAATGGTTGAATTGCTTCTGACTGGCACCCCATCCTGGCTAAGGCTAGTTGACTATTACGGAGTGTCACCATCTAAGGGCTGGATAGCTCAATGGTTGAATTGCTTCTGACTGGCACCCCATCCTGGCTAAGGCTAGTTGACTATTAGGGAGTGTCACCATCTAAGGGCTGGATAGCTCAATGGTTGAATTGCTTCTGACTGGCACCCCATCCTGGCTAAGGCTAGTTGACTATTAGGGAGTGTCACCATCTAAGGGCTGGATAGCTCAATGGTTGAAATGCTTCTGACTGGCACCCCATCCTGGCTAAGGCTGGTTGACTATTTGGGAAAGCCACCATCTAAGGGCTGGATAGCTCAATGGTTGAATTGCTTCTGACTGGCACCCCATCCTGGCTAAGGCTAGTTGACTATTAGGGAGTGTCACCATCTAAGGGCTGGATAGCTCAATGGTTGAAATGCTTCTGACTGGCACCCCATCCTGGCTAAGGCTAGTTGACTATTAGGGAGTGTCACCATCTAAGGGCTGGATAGCTCAATGGTTGAATTGCTTCTGACTGGCACCCCATCCTGGCTAAGGCTGGTTGACTATTAGGGAGTGTCACCATCTAAGGGCTGGATAGCTCAATGGTTGAAATGCTTCTGACTGGCACCCCATCCTGGCTAAGGCTGGTTGACTATTAGGGAGTGTCACCATCTAAGGGCTGGATAGCTCAATGGTTGAAATGCTTCTGACTGGCACCCCATCCTGGCTAAGGCTAGTTGACTATTAGGGAGTGTCACCATCTAAGGGCTGGATAGCTCAATGGTTGAATTGCTTCTGACTGGCACCCCATCCTGGCTAAGGCTAGTTGACTATTAGGGAGTGTCACCATCTAAGGGCTGGATAGCTCAATGGTTGAATTGCTTCTGACTGGCACCCCATCCTGGCTAAGGCTAGTTGACTATTAGGGAGTGTCACCATCTAAGGGCTGGATAGCTCAATGGTTGAAATGCTTCTGACTGGCACCCCATCCTGGCTAAGGCTAGTTGACTATTAGGGAGTGTCACCATCTAAGGGCTGGATAGCTCAATGGTTGAATTGCTTCTGACTGGCACCCCATCCTGGCTAAGGCTAGTTGACTATTAGGGAGTGTCACCATCTAAGGGCTGGGTAGCTCAGTTGGTTGAATTGCTTCTGACTGGCACCCCATCCTGGCTAAGGCTAGTTGACTATTAGGGAGTGTCACCATCTAAGGGCTGGATAGCTCAATGGTTGAATTGCTTCTGACTGGCACCCCATCCTGGCTAAGGCTAGTTGACTATTAGGGAGTGTCACCATCTAAGGGCTGGATAGCTCAATGGTTGAAATGCTTCTGACTGGCACCCCATCCTGGCTAAGGCTAGTTGACTATTAGGGAGTGTCACCATCTAAGGGCTGGGTAGCTCAGTTGGTTGAATTGCTTCTGACTGGCACCCCATCCTGGCTAAGGCTAGTTGACTATTAGGGAGTGTCACCATCTAAGGGCTGGATAGCTCAATGGTTGAATTGCTTCTGACTGGCACCCCATCCTGGCTAAGGCTAGTTGACTATTAGGGAGTGTCACCATCTAAGGGCTGGATAGCTCAATGGTTGAATTGCTTCTGACTGGCACCCCATCCTGGCTAAGGCTAGTTGACTATTAGGGAGTGTCACCATCTAAGGGCTGGATAGCTCAATGGTTGAATTGCTTCTGACTGGCACCCCATCCTGGCTAAGGCTAGTTGACTATTAGGGAGTGTCACCATCTAAGGGCTGGATAGCTCAATGGTTGAATTGCTTCTGACTGGCACCCCATCCTGGCTAAGGCTAGTTGACTATTAGGGAGTGTCACCATCTAAGGGCTGGATAGCTCAATGGTTGAATTGCTTCTGACTGGCACCCCATCCTGGCTAAGGCTAGTTGACTATTAGGGAGTGTCACCATCTAAGGGCTGGATAGCTCAATGGTTGAATTGCTTCTGACTGGCACCCCATCCTGGCTAAGGCTAGTTGACTATTAGGGAGTGTCACCATCTAAGGGCTGGATAGCTCAATGGTTGAATTGCTTCTGACTGGCACCCCATCCTGGCTAAGGCTAGTTGACTATTAGGGAGTGTCACCATCTAAGGGCTGGATAGCTCAGTTGGTTGAATTGCTTCTGACTGGCACCCCATCCTGGCTAAGGCTAGTTGACTATTAGGGAGTGTCACCATCTAAGGGCTGGATAGCTCAATGGTTGAATTGCTTCTGACTGGCACCCCATCCTGGCTAAGGCTAGTTGACTATTAGGGAGTGTCACCATCTAAGGGCTGGATAGCTCAGTTGGTTGAATTGCTTCTGACTGGCACCCCATCCTGGCTAAGGCTAGTTGACTATTAGGGAGTGTCACCATCTAAGGGCTGGATAGCTCAATGGTTGAATTGCTTCTGACTGGCACCCCATCCTGGCTAAGGCTAGTTGACTATTAGGGAGTGTCACCATCTAAGGGCTGGATAGCTCAATGGTTGAATTGCTTCTGACTGGCACCCCATCCTGGCTAAGGCTGGTTGACTATTTGGGAAAGCCACCATCTAAGGGCTGGGTAGCTCAGTTGGTTGAATTGCTTCTGACTGGCACCCCATCCTGGCTAAGGCTAGTTGACTATTAGGGAGTGTCACCATCTAAGGGCTGGGTAGCTCAGTTGGTTGAATTGCTTCTGACTGGCACCCCATCCTGGCTAAGGCTAGTTGACTATTAGGGAGTGTCACCATCTAAGGGCTGGATAGCTCAATGGTTGAATTGCTTCTGACTGGCACCCCATCCTGGCTAAGGCTGGTTGACTATTTGGGAAAGCCACCATCTAAGGGCTGGGTAGCTCAGTTGGTTGAATTGCTTCTGACTGGCACCCCATCCTGGCTAAGGCTAGTTGACTATTAGGGAGTGTCACCATCTAAGGGCTGGATAGCTCAATGGTTGAATTGCTTCTGACTGGCACCCCATCCTGGCTAAGGCTGGTTGACTATTTGGGAAAGCCACCATCTAAGGGCTGGGTAGCTCAGTTGGTTGAATTGCTTCTGACTGGCACCCCATCCTGGCTAAGGCTAGTTGACTATTAGGGAGTGTCACCATCTAAGGGCTGGATAGCTCAATGGTTGAATTGCTTCTGACTGGCACCCCATCCTGGCTAAGGCTAGTTGACTATTAGGGAGTGTCACCATCTAAGGGCTGGATAGCTCAATGGTTGAATTGCTTCTGACTGGCACCCCATCCTGGCTAAGGCTGGTTGACTATTTGGGAAAGCCACCATCTAAGGGCTGGGTAGCTCAGTTGGTTGAATTGCTTCTGACTGGCACCCCATCCTGGCTAAGGCTAGTTGACTATTAGGGAGTGTCACCATCTAAGGGCTGGATAGCTCAATGGTTGAATTGCTTCTGACTGGCACCCCATCCTGGCTAAGGCTGGTTGACTATTTGGGAAAGCCACCATCTAAGGGCTGGGTAGCTCAGTTGGTTGAATTGCTTCTGACTGGCACCCCATCCTGGCTAAGGCTAGTTGACTATTAGGGAGTGTCACCATCTAAGGGCTGGATAGCTCAATGGTTGAATTGCTTCTGACTGGCACCCCATCCTGGCAAAGACTGGTTGACTATTAGGGAGTGTCACCATCTAAGGGCTGGATAGCTCGGATGGTAAGAGCGCTGGTACATAAAAACCAGGGGTCTTGCGTTCGAATCCCAGCCCAGTCAAAGTTTTCTTTGAAAATAAAGAAAAGAGTGGACCTAAAATTAAGTGGGCCTGACGTTTCGATCCTAGCAGGACCTTTCTCAAAGGCAGAGTGGACTGAGAAATGTTTCTTCTTTTTCAGCTATAGGCAAAAGTGGTCTGGAACTCTGACTCCTTTCTCAGACTTGCCTACAGCTTGCGGGTGCTGACGGCTATCAGTGAAATAGTATGGTGACTTTTAGCATTAGTGGTAACAGCAACCACGGTCTGGTGCCCTAACTCCTTGCTCAGACACACATCAGTGAAATAGTATGGTGGCTTTTGGCATTAGTGGTAACAGCAACTTAAGTCTGGTGCCTTAACTCCTTTCTCAGACACACATCAGTGAAATAGTATGGTGGTCATTGGCATTAGTGGTAAAAGCAATCACGGTCTGGTGCCCCGACTCCTTCCTCGGACACACATCAGTGAAAGAGTATGGTGGCTATTGGCATTTATAAAGGTACCAGCAATCATGGTCTAGTGCCCCGACTCCTTCCTCAGACTCGCCTGCAGTTTGCGGATCTTGATGGCGATGACGGCGTTCAGGGGGATCAGGACAACCATGGCGCTGTAGCCGGCCAGCACCGAGGGGCCCAGGGTGCGCCAGAGGAAGAAGAGCGCCACCAGGATCTGGAAGGGCGACGACCAGAGCGTGTTGACGAAGGTGCAGAGATCCATCAGGCGCTGGGCGTCCACCGACATCAGGTTGACGATCTCGCCGGTGGTGGCGTCCTTCCGGGCCGCGTTGGACAGAATCAGGGCCTGTGGGAGGTACAGAGGACCAGTTAGAGATCATCGGTCACAGTATACCTGCCAGCCTGCCAGCCTGCCAGCCAGTCAACCAGTCAACCAGTCAGCCAGACAGCCAGCCAGCCAACTCGCCAGCCAGCCAGCCTGTTAGTCAGTCAGCCAGTCAACCAGCTAGCCAGACAGTAAGCCAGTCAGCCAGCCAGCCAACCAACCAGCCAACCAACTAGCCATCCAGACAACCAACCAACTAGCCAGCCAGCCAGCCAGCCAGCCAGCCAGCCAGCCAGTCACCCTACCAGCCTGTTAGTCAGTCAGCCAGCCAACCAGCCAGCCAGCCAGCCAGCCAGCCAGCCAGACAGCCAGCCAGCCAACCAGTCAGCCAGACAGCCAGCCTGCCAGCCTGCCAGCCAGTCAACCAGTCAGCCAGACAGCCAGCCAGCCAACTAGCCAGCCAGCCAGTCAGCCAGCCAGCCAACCAACCAACCAGCCAACCAGCCAACCAGCCAACCAGCCAACCAGCTAGCCATCCAGACAACCAACCAACCAGCCAGCCAGCCAGCCAGTCAGCCTACCAGCCTGTTAGTCAGTCAGCCAGCCAACCAGCTAGCCAGACAGTAAGCCAGCCAGCCAGCCACCCAGCCAACCAGCCAGCCACCCAGCCAGTCAGTCAGTCAGTCAGTCAGCCAGCCAGCTAGCCAGTCAACCAGTCAGTCAGCTAGCCAGCCAGCCAGCCAGTCAGCCAGCCAGCCAGTCAGTCAGCCAGCCAGCCAGCCAGCCAGCCAGTCAGTCAGCCAGCCAGCCAGCCAGCCAGCCAGCCAGCCAGCCAGCCAGCTAGCCAGCCAGTAAGCCAGCCAGTCAGCCAACCAGCCAGCCAGTTAGCCAGCCAGCATGTCAGTCTGTCAGCCAGCCAGCCAGCCAGCCAGCTTACAAGCCAGCTAGAATAGTCTTCCTTGTGTAAACAGGACTACAAACTGCCCTACGATGAGATGCCAATTGCTTTTGACTTGTATTCCACTCTTCGTTACTTAGCTTGAAACAAAAATTGAATTTCGTGTAGGCAAGGGGAATCCTGTAGCTCATAACCTTTTTGTACCGAAGTACATTTTGGCGCTAAAGCGGCTCGATGAAATCAACCCCTGCACTATAAAGAGAAGGCAGGGAGGAGGCAGTGTCTCTACCTTTCTGTAGATGGCTCCGATGAGTGCTGTGCGCAGCTGCATCCCGGTCAGCGTGCAGATGTAGAAGTACTGGTGGAGTAGAGTGGACTGCAGCAGTGCGCAGACAAACATGAGGCAGGCAAAGAAGTAGCCTTCCCACGGGTAGTCGCTCTCGCCCGCCGTAAACCGGATTAATCCTCTGATTATTTTTTTTAAAAACCCAAGGGTTCGGAACAGTTTTTATTGCAAATTTGTTCGAAAGTTCTGTTTGACTAAAAATGGAAATAATAGAATACCCGTATTTCATAAATGGATATACATTGAAGTATGATCTTCAATGACTTTTCCATGAATTATTGGAGAATTTCTGCATTTTCCATGACTTTTTTCCAAAAGAAAATCCCATCAATTCACTAAAAACTCCCTGACTTTTCTGGGTTTTTCTTACGAGCGCAGGAGCCCCGCCTTACCCAAGCAGCTGAGGGCTGACAAACAGCAGGCAGTCGTGGACGAACTTCAGGAGGCAGCCGACCAGAAAGAACGGCCCAAAGCACTTGGAGACGGCCCGGAAGAGCGAGGCCCGACCCTCGACCTCCGCTTTGGCCGTCCTGCCTCGGGAGAAGGCCACGTGGCCACCGTCGTCTGCCGTTGTCGCCCCTTTCCCCGGGCCGTTCAGGCCCACGGTCTCGTCCGCCTCGTCCAGTCGTTGCATGTGAACCTGGTTGCCGTTGACCGGGCGCCGTTTGGGGCTGCCCTCCCTGCTGCTGCTGCTGCTGCTGTGGCCGTCGGGCGTGCGCTTGGGCTTCGCCGATCTGAGAGGAGGATTTTGGGGGGGGGGGGGGATATTGGAGAAGAGCGTTGCTGAAAGGGGGGTGGAGGAGGAGGGGGGGTTGGGTTTGGATTTCGTCTCGGATTTGTGTCCTTGGGAAAACTCCTAGCATCTTTGGAGGTCATGTGAGACCGAGAGGGTGAGTAGATTGATGAATTCAGGCCGAGTAGAAGTAGGGGGATGAGAAGGAGGAGGAAATGGAGGATGGTGAGGAGCAAAGGAGGGGGAAAGGAGAGGTAGGAGGAGAAGGAGGAGAAGGAGAAGGAGGAGGAGGAGGAGAAGGAGAAGGAGAAGGAGGAGAAGGAGAAGGAGAAGGAGGAGAAGGAGAAGGAGAAAGAGAAGGAGAAGGAGAAAGAGAAAGAGAAAGAGAAGAAGAGGGAGGAGTAGGAGGAGGAGAAGGAGGAGAAGGAGGAGAAGGAGAAGAAGAAGGAGAAGGAGAAGGAGAAGGAGAAGGAGAAGGAGAAGGAGAAGGAGAAGGAGAAGAAGAAGGAGAAGGAGAAGGAGAAGGAGAAGGAGAAGGAGAAGGAGAAGGAGAAGGAGAAGGAGAAGGAGAAGGAGAAGGAGAAGGAGAAGGAGAAGGAGAAGAAGAAGGAGAAGGAGGAGAAGGAGAAGGAGGAGGAGAAGGAGAAGGAGAAGGAGAAGGAGGAGGAGAAGGAGAAGGAGAAGGAGAAGGAGAAGGAGGAGGAGAAGGAGACGGAGGAGAAGAAGGAGAAGGAGAAGGAGAAGGAGAAGTAGAAGGAGAAGGAGAAGGAGAAGGAGGAGGAGAAGGAGACGGAGGAGAAGAAGGAGAAGGAGAAGGAGAAGTAGAAGGAGAAGGAGAAGAAGAAGGATTAGAAAAGGAAGGAGAGACAGACCAGGTCAGACTTACTTGGCTTTCTCCTTGTTCCAGGCCCGTAAGAATCGGGCCATTACCCTGGATGCCTTGTCCCTGTCCATGAGTGACCATAGGTCATCTGTGGTCAACGACTTCTTATACCCTTTCAGGACCATACTGAAGAGAGAGACAGAGAGTGTGAGGGGGAAATATCTCCTGATTGTCAACTCACAGGGTTCATCCACTGACAAGCTACTCCAGCAAAATAGTCTGTTTTAACAAAAGCACCTTTCAAAGCTCCCTAACGCTTTGCACCTCCCGCACAGGACACAGGACACTGTATACCGCAATTTACCACAGTGCCCACAGGGGTGTAGGCTCACATACCACAGGACACCACAAAATCCCCGCTGTGGTATGTCGTGGTGTATGGCCCTTATCCCCCCACAGGAAAAACCATGTGTGGTTAATTGTGGTTTCAATGCAAGCTAGGGTTAACTTCAAGTTCAAAAATACAAAAATTGTGGTCATCTGCTTGCTGGCTTTTAATGGCAAAGGGGATGGTGATGTTTCGATCCTAGCGAGACCATTTTTTTTCAGAGGCAGAGAGGTCCACAAAGGGCCATCTGAGAGAGGACCTGCTGGGATCCAAACATCGGGTCCCGGAATGTTTTTAAAAAAAGTTGAGAGATGAGTCAACCATATCTTGTATGTTCTACAGTACCTTGAGAACCACCAGAACGTCAGTCTAGACAGCAGGGATATAGAGGCCTCCGGACAGGGGTTCTTGAATTTAAAAAAAAAAAGGAAAAAAAAAAGAAGGAATCTTCAATACTGTATACATTTAGTACATCTTCAAATGACAGATTTCAGGCAATGATTTTGTTTTTCAATACTGCGTTGATACTGGCCCCAATTAATGAATTTAAAAGCAATGCAAATACACATGTATGCTGGTCACTGTATCTCACTTCAATAAACAAGATATGTATATCTCTGCACTAGAGCGGGTGTATATGTTGATGCTAGCCGGACCTCCCTCAAAGGGCAGAATGTCTTTTGATGCTAGCAGGCCCTTTCTCAAAGGCAGAATGCCTTTCGATCCTAGCAGGACCTTTCTCAAAGGCAGAATGCCTTTCAATCCTAGCAGGACCTTTCTCAAAGGCAGAATGCCTTTCGATCCTAGCAGGACCTTTCTCCAAAGCAGGATGCATTTTGATCCTAGCAGGACCTTTCTCAAAGGCAGAATGCCTTTCGATCCTAGCAGGACCTTTCTCAAAGGCAGAATGCCTTTCAATCCTAGCAGGACCTTTCTCAAAGGAAGAATGCATTTCGATCCTAGCAGGACCTTTCTCCAAAGCAGGATGCATTTTGATCCTAGCAGGACCTTTCTCAAAGGAAGAATGCATTTCAATCCTAGCAGGACCTTTCTCAAAGGCAGAATGCCTTTCGATCCTAGCAGGACCTTTCTCAAAGGCAGAATGCCTTTCGATCCTAGCGGGACCTTTCTCAAATTCAGATGGCCTATCTTGATTGCACCTGGATCGTCCTCAAATATCTTTGAGAAAGGTCCTCCTAGGATCAAAATGTCGGGCCCTCCTGATTTCTGATAGAACTTTGCATTTTAGTCATTTTAGTTCGCGAGTAGTCTAGTTTCCTTCCTTTTTTCGCATTATTCCAACCACAAATGGGCGGCAAAATCGCTCCCGGGATCAATATTTTGTACCTTCTTCTCCTCCTCCTCCAACTCCTTCTTCTCCTCCTTCTCCAACTCCTTCTCCTCCTCCTCCTTTCTCCCTCCCCAACTCCTCATCCTCCTTTTTTACCCCTCCTCCTCTAGCTGTGCTGAGGTTATTATCATTACGATTATTAATGCTATCATTATTATCAAGGTACTTTAGGACTCCACAGAAACTGTCGGCGCGTGACAAAGTTGCTTTGTCGGCAATCAAATTTCTAAAAACAAAACTGGGGGGGGGGGGGAGGGGAGGAGAGTGCAGCTCAAGCAGTCTAGTCTGATGAATGATGCTGGTGCTATGTGCAGTTGAGGCATTTATTATTTTCCCCCCGGATACTGAACCTTTGCGGTGGCCCATCTCGGCTGCTTGGACGGGTAATTGTCTCCAAAAACCAGCCCAACAACACAGGTTTTAAAATCACAGTCCAATATAAGGAAAAGCCGATATTGAACGAGAGCAATGTCAAGTCTAGGAATACTTTTCTAGATGTACAGTCTCAGAGGGCTTTAGGCTTGTGTGACCAGATCCCAAGATCATGGCTTTGCAATACCGTAAGCGTAGAATTGGCGCTTGAGCAAGCAAAAAATCCGCAACTTAGCGTAGGCGTATTTCACGGCCAATGCTATCATTTGCTCTCGTGAGCTAAACAACTATCCACTACTACGTGCATGGGAGCATTGCATCCCTGTCTTAGATTTTCTGGTGATAAAAAAAAAAGTAGGTTTGGCGGACAAGGGGATTTGTGTCCCCAATAACAAACGGCAAATGTGCCGGCTGCAACAGCAACCAAGAATTCAGACAAAACCCCTACAAATATTTTCACCAAAGCAGGTTTAGGCGAAGTATAGTTTTCAATCCCTAACCGTGTTGCTTTACCTCCTTTGCCGAAATTAATTCTTAAAACACGGCCATAAGCAGACGACAACGCAAAGATTTTTGTTACATTCCAGACAGGGAAGGAGTTCACGCATGCGCATAGTGAACAATTGTTTTGCTCAAGAAAGTGAGAAATAATCATTATTGGCTGTGAAATATGTTTATAAATGTTAAAGCCCCTACACAACATTGGTAAGATCGAAAAACAGAAATGTTCACAGAAACTTATAGAGTTTGAAGATGGTTATAGTAGAAACCTCGCACTGGAATATTTCTGCCTCACGTCTCACCGAGATCTAAACTATTTTTTGGAACAGTACGGCGTTGAATGCTGCATTTCGCGAAACAAATGAAGCGGTTTTCAAGATTTTCTCGAGACTCGGTTGGCGGATTGAGCTGAATTTTTCACAGGTGTGCTATTTCATGCATATGTTGGATCAGACAATGTATGGATGCTATTCTTTGACCTCGACCAATGTTGTGTAGGGGCTTTAAAGGTCTACAGACTACAAAAATAGGATTTGAGAAAGAGCTAAAAACTCTCCTTAGGTAATGTTCACAATATAATCAATACAGGATTGATTTTAACAAATTTTGTTAGCGCCTAATTTCGCCCAAAAACATTGGAAAAAGTCCATGTTTGCCCCGCCGCCAAAAATTCCCCCTGTGAGCATGTGACGTCACAAAAGCAGCCGAGCGAGGCAATCAAAATGCTGAGACGATAAAGTGCGCTACTGCCCATGCGACAGTGCGGTATTTATGGCTGGTAGACAATAGAGACAATGCAGGGCCAGTGCAAAGCGCACGACCTCAAGGCTGACCACAAATTCTGTATGTGACGTAGTACGTTTGTCTCCAAAGTGGGGGGGGGGGGGCACAATTTTTCGGACCAAAATGCAGCGTTTTTGGTCTGAAAAATGATAGACACTTTGGATTCTATAACAATACCGATTTATTTAACCCCAAGTTAATTTTGATTTCTGTATACCTTTAAGCTTGAAAGGATTTTTTTGCTTCCTTGATTCTACGCTTACGGGGTAAGCAGAGCCGTGAGATGGGGCCCAGGCCATGCAAGCACCCACAGTACTACCGGCTGTTAGGGACTAGCTCATTGGATAGAGACGTTCTACCCATTCCACTGTGCATGCATCTGGAAGAGTCTACCCGAACAATGTCGGCAAAAGTATCCATATGTATCTGACCTCGACCCTTAAGCAAGACAGGCAAGGGCGTCAACCATTAACAAAAAGTGTGTGGGAGGGAACCATTTGTCAGGGAACAAAGGGACTCAGCATGAGGTCGCAGAGGGGGGCCACAAAAGGGAGATTTTTGACATTTTTTGGGGCTGGCAATCGTGCCATTGGCAGAGCATCTTTATGGTGTATTTCATCAACTTTAGAGGACCTCCGTGAGTAAGAAAAAATACTACATGAAAAAAGTACCTGTCTGTGAAAAAAAAATGGGGGGGGGAATGTACCTGTAAAGTGAAAAAAAATGTGCATGAAAAAGTGAAGAAACAAGAATGCGTGAAGAAACGTGTGTGAAAAAAGTTCCAGTATGTGAACGAAGCAAGTGGGAAAAAAAGTGTGTGGGAAAAAAAAGTGGGGGGGGGGGGGGTAAGTGGGAAAAAATGTGGGGAAAAAATGTGGGAAAAAAATGTGGGGGAAAATGTGGAGAAAAAATGTGGAGAAAAAATATGTGGGAAAAAATATGTGGGAAAGATATGTGGGGAAAAAATGTGGGAAAAAAATGAGGGGGGAAAATGTGGAGAAAAAATGTGGAGAAAAAATATGTGGGAAAAAATATGTGGGAAAGATATGTGGGGAAAAAATGTGGGAAAATTATGTGGGAAAAATATGTGGACAAAAAGTACAGTACGTGGATCAGGATGTGGAAAATAAAATGTGTGAACTACAGTATGAGAAAAAAAGTGCTTTGCTGTCATGCTTATATGGACCCATAAAGTGTGTGTGTGGACAATGGTGTGATATCTCCCCTTGGTTATGAAAGAGGTGGGAGATGTTCCCTGCTCCCTGCCTGCTGATGCCCATGAAGACAGGACAAATGAGAGAAACTCTTTGCTCGAACCTAAGAATTAATCTTGAAATTTATTGGGGGTTTTCATGATATGAAAAAATATTAAAGCCCCTACACACCATTGGTAATAAGTCTTAGAAACGCGTCCGTAGTTTGTCTAATCCAGCATGTGCATGAAATAACACACCTGTGAAAGTTTCAGCTCAATCCGTTAACCATGTCACGAGAAAATGGTGAAAAACTGGCTCATTTTTTTCATCAAACTGTGTCAGCTTCGAGGATCATAAAATGCACCCAGCAGTATTTTCAATTTCATCACGGAGCGTTTAAACCATAAAAAAAGCGAGTAAAAAGTCGTCGGTATTTGGTAATTGCGAATGGACCATGTCGGATTTGTGATTTAAGTTTTACGTTTATTTCCAAAAGGTGTTTAAAAACGACGATTGGGAATTCATACAAAATTCCACTTTTCATGAAAATGCTAGCATCCCAAGCGCTACAAGCTCACAGCATATCTGATACAGGTATTCACTTCTACTTGAGTACCGGAAAGTTACTTTAACCAAATTTGTCAGGTCGAAATTTGGATTTGTGCAAATGGTGTGTAAGAGCTTCAACAGATCATTTTTCATCGTGTATTTCTGTGCAATTTGTGACATCTGTGTTACTTGTTTGAGGTGCAGTGAACCAGTGGAATGCCCTGCCTCCAGGCACGATAGAGCTCTGATGGACAAACTGAATAGGTATCCTCGTAGAGACATGGCTTTGTTCTCGTGCACAAACACAACCGAGTGCGAAACAATTTCTTTAAAATGCTCCCAATTCAACCATATCCACTTTCCTGGATAGAAATTTGGACTGTACCATGTCCCTTATATACTGTCAACTTGCGACAGATTCACAATCACAAATGTCCCCCTTTTTTTGAGTGATTTCCCCCAAAAAAAAGTTTCGTGAAATTCTTGTGGAGACCTATACACCTTTAGAATTTCCCTGTGGAGACCTATTCAACCTATTGGACTAGGTCTCCACAAGGCACTAGATATACAATGTAACAGCCCAATGATGGATGTACATAAACACACACACAAACACGCACACACACACACAAATGGCAAACGATCAGTGACGCGTGAAAGCTAGCTGGCACCCCCGCGGCATACCGGATGACATTCACCAAACAAATCGACGGTCGGCGGTCGCCTTCCCGGACTCTCGCCATTCACTCACCGGATCTGTGGACGAGTAGACCGGCATCCTGTCCACAAAAGACGAGCACACCAGCTGGGCAAGGACCAGCGCGTAGAACACGTAAAAAGTCACCGTGCGGAGAGGGTCAAACGGTCTCTGCAATAGAACAAGAGATGAGAACAAGTCGGATTTTGGACTAGTTAGAAAACAGACCCAGTCAAACGATTCATAGATTTTGTGAGATTGGCCCATTGTGTACTTGTGGAGAGCTAGCCGTGCTACACGTACATGTAGTTTTACATTTGGCCACAGGGCCACTGCTACCGGTACATGCACCGTAGATTCAAACCCTTCATACAGTATGGTCTCCAACTTGCCCAAGACAGTGTTACAAACTGAGGCCAAAGGCCATTGCTAGATTCAAACCATGCATATAGGATGACCTTCATCTGGCCTCAGATAATTTCAAACTGTCATTTGGCCACAGGGCCACTGCTAGATTCAAACCCTGTATGTAGGATGGCCTTCAACTGGCCTCAGATAATTTCAAACTGTCATTTGGCCACAGGGCCACTGCTAGATTCCAACCATGCATGTAGGATGGCGTTCAACTGGCCTCAGACAATTTCAAACTGTCATTTGGCCACAGGGCCACTGCTAGATCCAAACCCTGCATATAGGATGGGTTCAACTGGCCTCAGACAATTTTAAACTGTCCTCTAGTGACAGGGCCACTGCTTGATTCAAACCCTGCATATACATGTAGGATGGCCTTCAACTGGCCCTAGACAATTTCAAACTGTCATTTGGCCACAGGGCCACCGCTAGACTCAAACCCTGCATGTACATGTACATGTAAGATGAACTTCAACTGGCCCCAGACAATTTCAAACTGTCCTCTAGTGACAGGGCCACTGCTAGACCCAAACCCTGCATGTAGGATGGCCTTCAACTGGCCCCAGACAATTTCAAACCGTCATTTGGCCACAGGACCACTGCTAGATTCAAACCCTGCATATAGGATGGCCTTCAACTGGCCTCAGATAATTTCAAACTGTCATTTGGCCACAGGGCCACTGCTAGATTCAAACCTTGCATATAGGATGGAGTTCAACTGGTCTCAGACAATTTCAAACTGTCATTTGGCCACATGGCCACTGCTAGATTCAAACCCTGTATATACATTGTAGGATGGCCTTCAACTGGCCTCAGATAATTTCAAATTGTCATTTGGCCACAGGGCCACTGCTAGATTCAAACCCTGCATATAGGACGGCCTTCAACTGGCCCTAGACAATTTCAAACTGTCATTTGGCCACAGGGCCACTGATAGATTCAAACCCTGCACGTAGGATGGCCTTCAACCGGCCCCAGACAATTTCACACTGTCATTTGGCCACAGGGCCACTGCTAGATTCAAACCCTGCATATAGGACGGCCTTCAACTGGCCCCAGACAATTTCAATTGTCATTTGGCCACAAGGCCAATGCTAGATTCAAACCCTGCATATAGGATGGTCTTCAACTGGCCCCAGACAATTTCAAACTGTTATTTGGCCACAAGGCCACTGCTAGATTCAAACCCTGCATGTAAGATGGACTTCACTGGCCCCAGACAATTTCAAATTGTCAGTTGGCCACAGGGCCACTGATAGACTGTCTGTATTACATGTACATTGTACATGTACATCCATGTACGTGTAGTGTGGCCTAAACTGTATACAAGTACATTGAACATTCCCACGTAGTAGCGTACACACATGTACCTGGTCATAAAGGATGCTGTATACAAGTACATTGAACATTCCCACGTACCTGGTCATAAAGGATGCTGTATATTCTCGATGCAAACTCTGCGATGCCGCAGATGGCCACGAGGAGCCAGAAGATGAAGAGCGCCGAGGATGACTGGTTCCCTTTAATCCTATCCAGCTGGATCAATATAAAGACCAGGATCTGGAACCAGGGAAACAAGAAACGTACATGTTTATCTAAAGCAAGGATCCTAGGCCGTTTACGAAATGAAGGCCTTAAGGCCGCCGAAAACTCATCGTGTGCGGTGACTTGACCTACGTGCTGAGCAAAAAATATATTTTTGAACAGAGCGTGCGCTTTCATTGGCTAGTTTTTATCTTTTTTGCTCAGCACGTAGCTCAAGTCGCCGCACAATATGAGTTTTCATCCACGCGAGGCGAAAAACATCAAACAGGATAGATATCGGTCTCACAGCCTCTTGAGGCAGAAATCTCACCAAATGTTCAGTGCACACAGTGAGCTACGTGCTGAGCTAATGACCTCGAGAGAATTTTTGCTCAGCAGATGAGCTCAGCTCATGTACAGTGGCCTTTAGGCTCAGGCTTACCGGTATGCTTCGGTCACATTTCTCTAAAACCCATTTTAATGTCTCAGGCTTCTAGAAAACAAGCGTTTGGCCCCCAGTTTCTCTTGGTGAATACTCTTGAAGCCCCTACACACCATTTGCACAAATCCAAATTTCGACCTGACAAATTTTGTTAAAGTACATGTAACTTGCTCAAGTGGAAGTAAATACCAGTATCTGACATGCTGTGAACTTTAAGCACTTGGAATGCTGCCATTTTCATGAAAAGTGGAATTTTGTTTGAAAATCCAACAGTCATTTAAAAGCATGCTTACCAGCCTTGAAGCCCCAACACACCATTTGCACAAATCCAACATGGTCCATTCGCAATTACATGTAAGAACGACTGTTTCGAGATTTACTCGCAATTTTCCGGTTTAAATCTACGGTGGCGCTATTGAAAATTCTGCTGGGTGCATTTTACGATCCTG
Organism: Luidia sarsii; assembly: GCA_949987565.1. Classification (NCBI taxonomy): domain Eukaryota; kingdom Metazoa; phylum Echinodermata; class Asteroidea; order Paxillosida; family Luidiidae; genus Luidia; species Luidia sarsii. Next base: position 2,906,003 of record OX465104.1, on the reverse strand, counting down.
GAAGCTGACAAAGTTTGATGAAGAAATGAGAGTTTTTCACAATTTTCTTGCGACATGGTTGGCGGATTGAGCTGAAACTTTCACAGGTGTGTTATTTCATGCATATGCTGGATTAGACAAAGTATGGACGTGTTTCTAAGACTGTTACCAATGGTGTGTAGGGGCTACTTCTTCTTCTTCTTCTTCTACTTCTTCTTTGCTCAGTCACAAGAGACATGTCTATACAACACCGGTAAAGGTCAAAGGATTGCCACAGTTTGTGTGTTAAACCATTAAACAATCCGAAAAAGAAATCCTGCGAAGGTTTTAGCTCAAATGGTGATCTGAGAAAGTAGAAAAAGGCAAAAAAAAAAAGTCACGCTTTTCGCAACGTTCTGTAGTGTAAGAAATAGTTTATGTCGATGTTTGATTGAAGATTTGTTGAGAAGTACAGCATCTTAGACCTTAAGATTTCGAAATGACGATTGCATTATGACCGTCTACAAACTGTGTAAATTAGAAGGAAATCTGTGGACATTGATGTTTTCTGATCTTACCAATTGTTGTAATGGGCCTTTACGAAACAAATATATACATTGGTTGTTGTGTAGCCTGCACTTTTGTCTAGTAATATTCACTCTCTTCCCCTTCCTTCGTGTACATGTATATGTTTTGTCCTTGTCACTCTGCCTTTGAGAAAGGTCCTGCTAGGATCGAAACGTCAGGCCCACTCAATTTTAAAATTTTGTATTTTGTATTAAAGTCACAAACCTCGCAATTCACTTTGGCCGATTCCTTTTTGAAAGAAATTTCCTCGGGTAACAAAATCCCCTAGCAACCGGGGGCTCTGCATTGTCTTCAAGGCTAACCTCGCGCTGTTGTTCTGGTGTGAGTGGTGTCCTTATTTTTCGTTTCAGCCAAAGTCTGCTTTCAAAATCTCCCTCCTCCCCCCCTCCCCCCACCCCACCATTTACCGGAGTCACCATGAAATCGACAATAGTAGGCTTGCATGGAATGACACAGCCCCCAACCCCTTCTCACAGACAAAAAAAGAACAAGGCCAAGAAAAGTCCAGACTACAATGGGAGCATGAATCATCAAGGTTAACATCTGCATTGCACATGTATTTATCCAAGAGAGAAGACTACTTTCTTTTTCTTCTTCTTCTTCTTCTTCTTCTTCTTCTTCTTCTTCTTCTTCTTCTGCGTATTATTTTTCTTCTTTTCTTCCCAGTCACAAGAGACACTTAAAACCCTAACCCCCTAGGCTCTTTCGCTAGGAAGCATACCTAACCCAACAAAATCCAACATTTGGGCAGAAATTAGGAGCCCATTGGTACCTACTGTAACCTCACAGAATTTAACAGTCTGCACGTGTTGGATTTTGTTAGGTTGGGTACAGATGTGTATTAATCATGCATTGTTGCATGACAACAGGCATGACAGGGGGTTTGTCCCCAACCCAACCGAATGCCACAATGCGTCTGCTATGGCATGTTCTGGTCAGGTGTTGGAGTGTGTACATGGTGTAGCAGTGCACTACACTGCTTCCGTGGGTGAGTTTACCCACGAGCTCTTGGTCATTTTCTGGTCAGGTGTTGGAGTGTGTTGCAGTGTACTAACCATTGGTACCTAATCCAACAAACTCCAACAGTGTCTCCCTGGGCCATTGGTACCTAATCCAACAAACTCCAACAAAATTCAGCAGCAGTATCTGTATGCTATCCTTGGGGTACCTTATCCAACAAATTCGAACAAAACCTGGTGTTGGATTTTGTGAGGATGGGGAACGTTAGGGTTTTTAAAGGCCCCATACAACATTGGTAAAGGTAAAAAGATTGCCACGGTTTGTGTTTTAAACCATTACACATTCAAAAAAAAGAAATCCTGCAAAGGTTTAAGTTCAAATGGTAATCTGAGAAAGTAGATAAAGGCAAATAACCGTCATGGTTTTTGCACCAGCCTGTAGTGTAAGAAATAGATGTAGTCTATAACTCACAAGTAAAACTACCTGTACATAAAACTACATAACACTACGTGCATGTGTCAATGTTTTTGTGAAGATTTCTCGAGAAGTATAACATCCCAGACCGTAAGATTTCAACATGACGATTCAATCATTGACCATCTACAAACTGTGTAAAATAGAAGGAAATCTGTGGACATCAATGCTTCCCGATCTTCCCAATGTTGTATTGGGCCGTTTTTAAAGCATGGTTTCTAGAAGTGAGTCAGAATAACAGCTCTGCTTAAGATGTGGCCCTGAAGTATCCAAGGATTCTGGTTGCTAGGGACTCTCCACAATTCCACAGCCCTGGCAAAAGAGTCTGAAGTAGGCTTGGGAAGATCAGCTGCTTCCAACGAGTCAAACCGCGGCTCCAAAAATAGAAATCAGAACCAATTTTCAACTTCGACTTTTTTTGGGGGTGGGGAACTAGGCCACCAGATTTAAAGTTTAACCGGCCCGCCATTTTCTTTTTTTTCAACTGGCCTCCAATTACGCAGTGGGTTTCTTGTCATTCAGATTTTTTAAGGAAAGCAAACAAATGTATAATTCATGTGCAATGAGCTACATGTATGCCAGAGAACACCTATACATGAACTAGATACATGGGCCCTTTTCCAAAACCCGACTTAGGCTTCGGCTCCAGGTTCGTCTCTGCTATCCAAAAGCTGAAAAGACAGGTTGGAGTTCTTTGTTGAAGCTTTGGATTCTTTTTCAAAACGCAGTACAACATGCAACAACAAAGTCAAAGGCCTCCCATTCTCTTGCCTTGCACTATAAGCCCCTACACAACATTGGTCGGGGTCAAAGAATAGCATCCATACGTTGTCTGATTCAACACATGCCTGAAATAGCACACCTGTGAAAAATTCAGCCCAATCCACCAACCGAGTCTCGAGAAATTTGTGAAAACTGCTTCATTTGTTTCGCAAAAATGCAGCATTCAATACCTTACTGTTCCGAAAAATAGTTACATCCTGGTGAGACGTAAACAATTTCTTTTACTCTTTTTTCCAAAAAATACAGCATTTTAGGCAGGAATATTTCAGCGCGAGGTTTCTGCTATAACCATTTTCATGTTTCATGTAAATCTGTGAACATTTTTTTTTTTTTTCGATCTTACCAATGTTGTGTAGGGGCTTTAAACTTGACAAGAGAAATGGAGACAAAGCCTGGAGCCTGAGCCTAAGCCGGGTTTTGGGAAAGGGCCAAAGTGCATATCACGCCCTTTGAACCACTGATCACCACAGCACATTATCACAAACAAACAGAAGTTTCCTCTGCAAAATCAGATTGGATTAAAGACTGCGCCGCTGTCCCACTTCTGCTCTGCCAAAGGTCAGAAGCCGGCGACCTCTTCTGAGGTCAGAGTTCGGCCAATTCTTACCATGGAGAGGGCGGTGAGGGTTGGGGTCACTAGGTACATCCCCTCCACTCGTGATGTTTTCTGATCTTACCAATTGTTGTAATGGGCCTTTACGAAACATACATGTTGGTTGTTGTGTAGCCTGGACTTTTGTCTAGAAATGTTGTCCTATCCACTCTCTTCCCCTTCCTTCATGTACATGTATCTGTTTTGTCCTTGTCACTCTGCCTTTGAGAAAGGTCCTGCTAGGATCGAAACGTCAGGCCCACTCAATTTTAAAGTTTTGTTTTATCACAAACAAACAAAGGTTTCCTCTGGAAAATCAGATTGGATTAAAGACTGCGCCGCTGTCCCACTTCTGCTCTGCCAAAGGTCAGAAGCCGGCGACCTCTTCTGAGGTCAGAGTTCGGCCAATTCTTACCATGGAGAGGGCGGTGAGGGTTGGGGTTACTAGGTACATCCCCTCCACTTGTCTGGACGGCATGAGGACCTCCGAAATGGTAAACGACACTTCCACCAGGGGCACAAGAATCAGTAATGCCCCAAATACCTGCAAACGAGATCAAGAGTTTAATGAGATTGAAAGGTTTTCATGGTGGGAATAGCAAGAGTAATAGGTTCACAGTAGGGCCATTCTCACTACGAAAATAATTGCGATTTGAATCGCAATTCAAAAATTTTTTTTTGGTCATGTCCACACAGGCCAAATAATCACGTCGCAAATAAACGCGAGCCGATTGCGGTTAGCATGTGGTCGCGCTGTGCAACCGGAAATGGCGGGACTCGCTGACGAACGTAAACAAACCCTGTGCTGAACTTCCTGGCAGTAAGCTGCTGGCAGGAAATGCCATGCTTGCACGATGCATCGTGGGCTTAAAAAAAAAACAGTACGATTTGAGCGGAGCGTTCTTACACACATCTCGACGCGATTATTTGAAAAAGTCTCACTCCTTTTCCAATGGTCAAATTTGACCGTCGTTCCCATTTGGACTTTTGAGTCGGTCAATTTATCTGAGACGATGGTTAAAGTAACCGAGCTGGCAAAAATTATTTGTGCACAGTGCATGTACATGTACGCCGAGTGGCATTTTACCGAGTGGTGCGTTTCCACTGGACTAATCAGCTCGGTTAAACTTACCTGGTCATTTTTACTGGGCAGAGGTTGGCCGTTAAAAGTCACTATTCGGCTCGGTTAAAGTAACTGAGAGGAAAATTAAATGGGCAGTTTACACGTGGACTTAAAATGGGAAAAGTAACCATAGTCTTGTTTACTCTGACCAAAATAAGTCCAGTGGAAAAGCGGCTTAATAAGGCTCGAGAAGCAACATTCAATCCCATAATTCGTACGTGCACAATGTACATGGTACAGGAACTGCATGAGCTACATGTACATTGTAAGCAGCTTTGCTGCCTTTATACATTGTTATTGTAGGATTTGAGGTGATAGGCCTAATCCCTCGCATTGATTGCTGAACTTAACGTTCCCGCAATTTTTCTCACCGGCGCTGAGCCGCTGACAAAACAAAACGACTAGCTCTCAAATTGTGGAATGTTGTTAAATGGCACAAGCTAGACAGAGTTGTTGAACTTCTCATTTGTTGACAGGCCAGAAAATCTCAATTTAGGTACCATATGTAGTACACCTGTGTAGTAGTGCGTACACACAAGTGTACAGGAGAAAATGACTCCTGATAAAGTTCAGTCACCCCTTCTTAATTGTGGGAGTCGGCGAGAAGATAAGAATCCACAGTAAACAACAGAGGAAGTATAAGGTACAATAGGCCCTATAGAATGACACTTCCACCAAGGGCACAAGAATCAGTAATGCCCCAAATACCTGCAAACGAGATAAAGAGTTAATGAGATTTGAAGGTTTTCATGGTGGGAATAGCAAGAGTAATATAGGTTCACAGTAGGGACGTTCCCACTACGAAAATAATCGCGATTTGAATCGCGATTCAAAAACCATTTTTTTTGCCGTGTCCAGATTCAAATCGCGATCCAAATAATCGCGTTTATTTGGTGTAGTGGGAACGGCCCTAGTATGTCCCTGTAATACTTTATTTGCAACTCCATGTACATGTAACAATACATTTAAAAAGCAAAGTTTTCAAGCACCATTTTCCCATTGGGGTTACGGTAACCTGCGACCCTGCGTATGCGAACTCCACTCTGCCACAGAGAAAGGTCCTGCTAGGATCAAAATGTCGGGCCCTAACAAACTCTTTTCTAGTTTTGTGTTTGTTTTTCGCTGTTGTCGGCCGAACCTACGATGACGACGACAATGACTTTCGGTCTTTTTCCCGTACTCACTGTCTTTGCGCGATGCAGATGGGAGACGGGAATGGAGCCCCTGTCGCGACGCTTGACGTGGCAGATGTGGAAGGGCGCCACCAACCACAGGAAGAGGAGAGGCAGCCATGCCAGAACCGTCTCCTGGAAGCACGGAGTCAGGTCCGGGTGGGTGGAGTTCAGCAGAGACCAATCCTAGCAACGAAAAAAAACCACCAGAACAAACGATCGTAAGCTGTTTACACAAAAGGCAGGTTATATTCGCCCGGCAACTGCATTCTTTCCGAAAACGCTATTCTGCCGGTCCCTTTATTAGTCTCATTGGCCAATTGTCATTACATCATATTTATAAATGCATTTATCATGTATGCTCTATACTAGGACATTGGCCAATCAGAGTAAAGAGAGTTCATGAATATGCATAACATCAGTAGGAAGCCGGAACGATCTCCAGGAAGAATGTGTGTGTGACCACACAGGACCGGCTGTCAACGGCCCTTTACGAATCCAAGGATCAGGCTCGGGCTCAAGCTTTGTCTCGATCTGACAACCAAGTTGAGGTTTGTCCCCATAACTTAAATGAAACCCAGGGAAAAACGTTGGCTTACCTGATTGGGTGTTAAAATCAACCTACAATTACCTATGTGCTACTCACCTACGAGTTTCACAAAGAGGGAAAATATCATGGAATTCGGTGGTTGAATTCGCGGTCTCGCAAACCACCATCTTTTCGAATGGCCCGCCAGTCACTGCGGGGGGTATGACATCCCAATGGAAAACTCCTGCATGGGCCCGGTCTCGACTTTGAGAAATTTCTCAACTTTGATGGCCGCAGCCCACTTCCTAAACAACTCAGGTCTGTTGTCCTCGTTGGGAAGTTTGGGAACTGCATGGAAAGATTTCCCCAGCTTTTTCCCGCTGGCATTTTGACATGCAACAGCCTGGCAGTACACCATCGTTCAGCTCGCGAGTGTATAACTGCATGCAGTAGTAGGGCCCATGCGGGAGTTTTCCGTTGCGATGTCATACCCCCCACAGTGACTAGCGGGCCATTCGAAAAGATGGCAGTTAGCGGGAACGCGAATTCGACCACCGAATTCCATGATTTTTCCCTCTTCATGAAACTTATAGGTGAGTAGCACATACAGTAGATAATTGTAGGTTATTTTAACACCCGATCAGATAAGCCAACATTTTTCTCTGGGTTTCATTCCCCTCTAATCACAGAGAATTCACCAAGACACTGGGGCCAAATGTTTGTTACTAGATGCCTGTGACATTAAAATCATACTGAGAGTAATGTACATGTAACTGAAGCCTTCATTTGCTACAAATGACACGTCTGAGTGAGCACACACAGTATACCCACTACACTAGGATCCAGTGCAGCATCCCTTGTTCCTGCCTTATAGAGTTCCTGCCTTCACCCTTCACTGGACTAATCCCCTCACCAGAATCCCTCTCTACACTACATAAGCCCCACTCCCAGTTGGAATCCAGCAGTCTCCTGAAGACAAACACAGTACACTGTTTGAAACGTCGAGTTCCTCCGGTTCTTTTCAGAAATCTTTTCTCCGACCACGATTATGATTATGAAGCAAACATGTTGGCAGTATAGTAGATCAACAGGTTTAAGGATAGGTCTGCAGGAAAACATAATTTTTGCACAGACTTTTGTACACAACCAATTGGGTTTCTGTTGCATGATCCTGTGATGACATCACAAATTTGTTCATGTATATTGAAATTCTCATTAGCATAAAAACAAAAAACTTGCAAATTTATACACTCCCAGAACGAATCTGAAAAAACGGTTTGATTGTTACCAAGAATAGCAACATTGCAAGACCGTTCTGTTGCATGGAGTTACATGTACAGGTACATGTAAGTCATGTAGGCCTAAGTGATAAAAATGTCTAGATTGCAGAGACCCTATAATAAACTAACTTTAGGCAGAATTTGTGGCCTAACTTTATAACTCTGATTTCTAATACAAATATTGAAATAATGCACTGCATTGTTTGCAGACTTCACAGTGCTCTTACCATCTGAGCTACCCAGCCCTTAGATGGTGGCCTTCCCAAATACTAGTCAACTAGTCTTTGCCGGGGTGGGGATGCCAGCCAGAAGAATTCAACCATTATCAACTGCCAAAATACTGGTACAGCATATCTTTGGCAGCACCCCCCTCCCCCATTTCATTCAGATGCTTTCATTCAGATGCAAACATCCAATTGTTGTAAACCTGGCTACAGCAGCTCAGCAGCATACGGAACATTTTGTTGCGTAACTTACGCAACATTTTACTCTCTTTTCTAAATGCGGCAGAAAAGAGTCATTGTGGCGCAAGACTTACGCAACATTTGCACATTGCATAACTTACGCAATTTTTCTTGAAATTGGCTCCAGGGATCACAGATCACACAAAGTGAATGCAGCTTTTTCGGTTTCAATTTCAGTCACAGGAAATTCAGGAAAAACTGACTGGGAACATTCAAACAGTTTTGAAAAATGGCAAAGGAAACTTTGTGTCTTTGACTGGACCGGGTCTTGAACCCGAGACCTCTGGATTAACGTACATGTGTACCAGTGCTCATTACCATCTGAGCTATCCAGCTCTTAGATGGCGACCTTCCCAAATAGTCAACTAGTCTTTGCCGGGGTGGGGGTGCCAGTCAGAAGTGGGGGAACTCTATTGTGTGAAGGGTGACCAGAGAAACCTATGTGAAGGGTGACCAGAGAAAATGCACTACAAAATTTGGGGTTTACAACTTTACACTAAGTAATACTAATAGGCCTACTACATGTGCTACTAATGTACTTGTGTTCTACACTGCACTACTGCAGTACTACTACTAGACTATTAGTACTAACTACTACATAAGTACTGTAGTTCTACTACTACTACTAGTACTACTCACTACTGGTAGAATAGTACCGGTACATGTACTAGTAGTACAGAGTATCTTTTATACTATTAACTACATGAGTACTGTAGTTACTAGAGTACTAGAGTACATGTACTTTAACACTTTGATTGTTGCTCAATGCTAATGCTATGCTGTCTGTCTGTGTCCATGTACATATCGATCCTTTTTTGTTGAGTATTGTGCAAAAGCGAACAATAGCTAATTCAGGTATCCCTGCTTTTTAGTTAGGAGAGTTCTAAATTAGTCCAATCAAATGGTTCGCTGCTGCTCAGAAGAAAAAAAATCTTAATTTTAATTATAAACAGAGGTCCTGCGTGTTACTCGGTAGTGTGGTACAAGTACAACTACAACCTGCAGCTCAGACGAAGAACAGACTCCCGGAGTCCAGACACAAAAGATGGGGTCAATAAGGTTCATTGTAAACCCAGACTAACTGTGGTGTGGGAGCTACAGTAGCTGGAGGGTAGGAGTCCGTCTCTAGGGAGAAGGACAGGTGGGGGAACTCTACAATACTACTGTGTGACTGTGATGGATGACCATTGGAGAAAAAACACTACAGAATTGGGGCTACTGATGCCTACCATGACTAAGTACTGTACTAACTAGGCCTTGAAATTGTTTAGTACCTAATACCTATACTACAGTATAAGAAGGTTTGCGGTGACACAACCATGTATACTATAAGGTCTCTTAAAGAAGAAGTGTGGTTCTGAAAAGAACCTGAGTGGTAACTCGACGTTCCGACCAGTATGCTCTGGTGATGATAGCCAGAGGATACTGGTCGAAACGTCGAGTTACCACTCAGGTTCTTTTCGGAACCACACCTCTTCTTTAAGAGACCTGATACATGGTGTCACCCCAAACCTTCCTATATTGATTCACCCACCATGCAAAGCCTAAAAGTCTTATTTAATACTAAAACTGTAATGTAATATTACTTTAGTATAATAGTAGTACACCTACATGTACTTTATTAGTTTATGGGTGTACCATCATGTACAGTACACCCCTAAACCCGTAATAAAGGCCCCATTAAAATAGTATTATCTGATTTACGACACAAACAACAAACGGTAATCTGCAACGTTAGTTACAACCAAAGATCTTATAGCGCGCTTGCGTGCAAGATAGCCTACTCTTGCGAGATCACACGCATCCGGGTGAAGTATGCACTGGGCGCCATTTTAGTAAGCGAAGTCGCACACATTCTCTCCATTTCGTGGTCACATCACATCGAAAGTTATCACATTCTGTTGATCACACATCCAAAGTTGTATCTTTTGTATTGTTGGTGACTCTCTCGCTTCATTTCCGGAGCACTGAAAGCAGACGACAGATTCCAGTGCTTACTAAAATGGCATCCAGTGCGTACTTCACCTTTTGCTCGGAGTAGTCTATCTTGCGCGCTTTTCACGATGATAGCATCAAGACGGCGTCAAGACACGATAGTGCCAGTGGCGTTAACACATTCAAAATGTATCATACATCAGAAATAAGTACACTGGTATGATAAATATTATCAGAGAGGTTTTGCATTGGGTTTTGGGTGATATTTCATTTATAAAAACAGCGTTTTTATCTCGAAAAGGGTCACGGTAAAGCAGAACATCTGCTGACTTTATCACCCCTGTAGCATAATGGTATGGTCCGTATAGCAAAGTAGCAATTTGAGGCAAGATGGCTGCCGATTACGGAGCTTCAGAGAGAGCAGTGCTAAAATTAAATTAGGAGCGGCAATTTCTGGACGCCTAATCTCTCTTTTTCAAGCCCAAAAATTGTTTTGGCTAGTAATAAAAAGTCTGCTAACTGCTTTTGGTAATTTTGAACACAACGTATCGTGTCTTGACGCCGTCTTGACGCCAATTAGTGTGACCGCTATGAATGAGGAGTATGACTAGTCAGAGTAACTTGGACCCTTACAATCGCCCTTTTTTTTTTAAATTTAACAATTTAAAAGGGCCATTGTAAGGGTCCAAGTTACTCGGACTAGAGTATGACTATGAGACTGAGTACTATGAGTGAGTGACTATGACTGAGTACTGAGAGACTATGACTGACTGAGGGTAGTCCAAGTAACTTGGAGCCAACAACTGAACAAGTCACCCTTTTTTATCGAAATTTGAAATTTGGAGAGTCGGTAGTCGGAGTAACTTGGACCCTTACAATCGCCCTTTTAAAAAATGTTGAGGTTTCGCCCCAAAACTTCAACATTTGAAAAAGGGCGATTGTAAGGGTCCAAGTCGGGTGACTGTTTTCGGCGGTAAATTTGGGCATTTCGGTCGGGTAGTCCATGGGTAGTCGAAATATTTTGGTGGTTAGTACTAAACAGTAGGATTAAGACTTATTAAGACTCTGGTTTCCTTGGAACCTACAGTCACTCAGCCCTCCTGTCCAAATTCATTTCAAATGTCGATAGAAAAAGGTGACTTGTTGGGTCCAAGTTACTCGGACTAGACTGAGGGGCACATGGATATAATTATGACGTATACATTGTTATTCTTCTCGAAAAGGCTCACCCACAAACCGGCCTCGCCACAGAATCCATTCCACGTGGAGCCAGAGCTGGCAGCTGGGCTGGCCATGGTCCTCCGAATCCTCCGATCCCTTGTCGGCCCTCCAGGACCACTGGAGCAGAGAAAGGAATCTTACCTAAATATGTAAACACCACCGATCATCAGTGGATGGCAGGTGAACCACACAATGTACAACTGTATTGTGTGGGACTATGGACGCTTTGTGCATGTGATGTGCATGTGTAGCACGTACGGACACAGGTCGCGCGCCACCGGTCATCACTGTGTGGGTGTCACGGATCTGTGTGTGTGTGTGGGAGAGGGGGTCAGGGGTGAAATTAGCCTTGCTCTCAAGACTGGCTAATCGATTAAAACGTGTAAAAGTGACAATTGATAAGAAAAATTGGCGAAGAAAACTTTGACTGGACAGGGACTTGAGCCCGAGACCTCTGGATTAACGTACCGGTGCTCTTCCATCTGAGCATACAAGTAGTACGGTGCTTTGCGCAACATCGTTGCGAAATGCAGCCGGCCCCATTGATCCGCTCAGAGCTTACGCACGCTGTGCACCATAATACGCACTTGCGCGGGGCGGGAGGCCTTGGTCAGGAGTCAGGACAGCTGCGTACAGGCTCGTACGTACGTACGTACGAAGCAGACTGTTACGGTCTGCGTTCATACGTACGTACGTGTGTAGTATTATGTAGAGTATTTTAATTATATTATCTTTATTTCATTTTCCGGGATATCGCAAACGATGAATCACAAATAGCACAAATACACTGACAGATAAACATAAAAGGCTACAATTAACAATACTAATATATCTAAAATTTAGTGGGCCTGACGTTTCGATCCTAGCAGGACCTTTCTCAAAGGCAGAGTGACAAGGACAAAACAGATACATGTACACGAAGGAAGGGGGGAGAGTGAATAGGACACGGATGAGAAACAAAAGACAAAGAGTGAAGCTGGTAGGGAGAGATCAAAGGGAAGGGCAGGGGGTAGGGTAGGGATTAATGAGAGGAGGGGGAAAGATCAAAGAGAAGGGCAAGGAGTGGGGTAGGGATTAGTGACAATAGGGGGAAAGATCAAAGAGAGAAGTGTGAAGGACTGAACATACTAATACTAATACTAATATATATATACATTTAAGGTGATATACAAAAATGTTGCAAACTGCTTACTGACTAAAATTACCAAAAAATGTAAATCTTAAAATTTAGTGGGCCTGACGTTTCGATCCTAGCACGACCTTTCTCAAAGGCCTTTCTCTGCCTTTGAGGACCATCAAATTCACATGGGAGCAGTCTCTCCAGCAGACCCACTTTCTGGACGTCACCGTCCGGAAAGACCTCAATTGACTCACTACTGACTTGTATTCTAAGCCCACCGACACTCATCAATATCTCCATTCCTCCAGATGTCACCCTAGACACTGTAAGACTGGTATAGCTTACAGCCAGGCCCTCAGATTGAGGCGCATATGTTCCAATGAGTCTGACTTTCGCCGCCATACACGTGTATTGGCCAGTAATTAACTTGGTTGCTAGAGGCTATAGTTCTCGCCAAGTGAAGATCTCCATTGCTATAGTCTATTCCATTCCCAGAAGTTCGGCACTAAAACAAAAGCCACCAGGTCCCAAGGACAAGCCCAAGCTGGTTCCCTTAGTTACTTCCTACCACCCTTCTCTTCCTCCTAGGCTCAGGAAGATAACTAAGGAAAACCACCATATTCTCCGCACTTCAGATCGTCTGGCTGAAGCCATTCCTAATTCGCCTGTTTTGGCTTTCAGGCGACCCCGTAGTAATGGTGTCCGTCTTAGCCGTGAGAAAATGTGGATGAAGCGTCTTCGGACTATTCAACCACAGTCATGGTCTCAACATCCAGGAGGGTAATGACTAACACCATGCAGCTTTCTGATAATCCTTCTTTTGTGTTCAGTCCTTCACACTTCTCTCTTTGATCTTTCCCCCTCTTGTCACTATAATCCCTACCCTACTCCTTGCCCTTCTCTTTGATCTTTCCCCCTCCTCTCACTAATCCCTACCCCACCGCTTGCCCTTCCCTTTGATCTCTCCCTACCAGCTTCACTCTTTGTCCTTTGTCTCTCATCCGTGTCCTATTTACTCTCCCCCCCCCTTCCTCCGTGTACATGTATCTGTTTTGTCCTTGTCACTCTGCCTTTGAGAAAGGTCCTGCTAGGATCGAAACGTCAGGCCCACTAAATTTTAAGATATATATATTTACTAAATATTTTGTTCCTTGCCGGAATGCATTGTATTACGTAACGAGGAACAGATTCGGCGCGCCAAACAAAACTCAATTTCAATCGTTCGTGTGAACGTCACCGAGGTAGACCAGAGCATGCAGCTGCGTACGTCTCTCGTGCAGGTCTGCCAGCTCCATAGTCTTGCGAGAGTTGACTCATTGCAAATCCCGAAAGGCATTACTGCCATTAATTAACGCGCCAGCAAGAGCCCTCCGAGCCCTCGTACTGCGGTGACTTGCAGGTCGTCGCGCATGCGTAGATCTATGTTCGAAAGTGACCGTACTAGATTCTTCAAATCGATAACCGTGGCTAAAAGATCACTCGATTCGACCAGTATATAAGACAAGCGCGACCTATACATTAATAAGTTTAAAGGTCAAAGGTGAGAGCGCCACCCGTCGTGTTTGGGGTTCACGACTTAATACGTCCCCCACCCTTTCAGAAACTAATTACTCGAAAAGTAAAAGAGAAAGAAACAGAGTAGCTATGATTTTTGATTAGCTGAATCATTATTTTATTATTCCATGACTTTCCAGATTTTCCATGACTTTCAAGGGCTTATACAAGACGAAGTGCTACGAAGCCTGTACGTCTTCTTTACACATTATTCCAAACAACGTAAATCCCACAAAGTTCTGCCGTTTACCACTTTGCTCTGCCTTTGAGAAAGGTCCTGCAATAGGATCGAAACGTCAGGCCCACTATTTTCTGTTGGTCACTTCCTGCAGCGCCCTCCAGCGTCGACTTGTGACCAGGCACGGTTGCAACATCAAGCAATGATGGCGACGAACAGTGACCAAGGTAAAAAAGAAAGTCCTCGAAACTTGAGCATGACAAAATGATAGATAGTAGATGTAGCAGATCGTTACCCACTCTTTTGCAAAAATAAACCAGGCTTACTTGGTTCTGCCTCTTCCAAAAAAAATAAAGCTTTACAATCAAAAGCGTAGTGTCTTTTTGAAATCCACAGTTTTAGACAGCGTGACACTCCAGTCCAAACTCCCTGTCATCTAAAAATCGCTACGCTAGTCAATTTGTTTTGTCACAAAAGTATTTCTGTAATTTACCTGACCCTCTGTACTTGAAAAGTTGAAGTGCTATTTATTATTGTATCTCAACGAGAGAAGCATTTAAATTACATATTTTGGTTTCCTGTGCTGTAATTGTTTTCAACATTTAGACAAGTTTGGCATTACCATTCAATTTCAATCCTTTGACATGTGGTGCCTGTTCACTGTGTGTTGTGTAGGGGGAAAATCGTGGAGTTAGTGGAGCAATAAAAATACGCAGTGGCTGTTGTTACGGCAGTCGTCCGTGTGGTTCCCTGACTTGATTGTATTTCGTCAGCATTGCAGGCTGGTTGAACCAGTATATTAGTATTAGCTGATAATAGTCTGGTTCCAAGAGCTAAACATCCTGACAAATACTGTGAAGTCAGGGAACCACACGGACGACTGCTGTAACAACAGCCACTGCGATAAAAATAGCAATGTCATTTCTCAATCTCATGCGGCCTTTCGCTGTTTGGTATACTTAGGACAAAATTCATTCACAAACTTTGTGTTGCACAGGTACCAGCTGTTCAAGTTTAATCCCACTTACTGGGCCGCTAGGAGTAGGAGTAGGAGCTCCTCTGAAACGATTTGTGTGTTGATCTGTCGCACTAGCGTCCCACCGCGTCTAATATTAATAAAGTCGAACAGACATTCTCAACAGATGGCCTTAAAAGTGCCCGAAATCGCATCAAAAGATTCAGTAAAAAGCAAAAAAATGTTGGTGTACTTTCTAAGGCTAGACTGTTGTTTTGAAGCATAGCCCAACCTTTTTTAGTTCGATTTCTGAAGAGTTTGGGGTTAGATAAACTTGAAGGTTTGCACGGTGGATATACCAAGTGGAAGGTTTGCCGTGACACCATGTAACACTTCTCTTTCGAGAAGGAGTGTGGTTCTGAAAAGAGCCGGTAACTCAACGTTTCGGGCAGTGTGTAGTGTACTCTGCTCGTCGTCAGGAGACTACTGGATTCCAACTATCATCGGTGTTTATATGCCTGATGAAAGCGCTGGGGTTTGGAGAATCTTTCCCGCCCAGTGCGGCCACTGGAATGTGCAGACTTCACTTTTGTTCCATGCTAAGTAAAGAAGAATGGAATTCAAGTCAGAAGTGATTGACATCACATCAAAGTGGGGTTTGTAATCCTGTTTACCATAAGGAAGACTTAGCAGATCTGCTTGGCAGATTTCCACGCTTACCTTAAGCGGCTTTCAATGAGATCAGCCCCAGTTTCTGACTCTCACCTCCACCATGAATAGTTGAATACCTTTAAATCCCCTTTCCTGGCTTTGGTAGATCAATTTTGCCCTGATTTTGAACCCTTTTGAGCCGGGAAGCCGCTATGCATCCGTAGGGAGTTTCAAAATTTGGATGCCGCTATTGTCCAAACTGTAGACAAAGACTCTTTTCAGCAATATGGATCATGGCAAACACCTTTTGTGACGTTGGTTGCTGCATGAATTGCCAGATCAGCGGTAACAATGGCGCTATTGTGGGGCTTCATTGTGAACGATCGAGGGTCTGCACGCTACTACGGCAGACAGTGTGCTGGCCTGCCCCACAACCAATGCAGTCACCGGAGAGACTGTGGAATGCACCCGTACACCCGTTGCCTTTACCACAAATTGCACGCTTTGTTGAGGCCGTCCAGCTGGATTCTTTGTCTGCTGCAGTGCAGGAATGTTTGCGGTCAAAGGGTAGCAGCACACACAGTTCTCAGGGGGCGTGACACACAGCTGATGCTCCATTGGACTACACACAAAACTGGCCAATCTTTGAGAGCTGATAATCCCTTGACAAAATGCAGACTTCCTACTGTGCCACATTTGATTCACTGATACAAAATAGTGCACTCTTATTGATTTATTTTGCAGGTTTATTGTTCTCTGATTGCGAGCTTTTGAAATGGCACTGTGCCAGCCATTGGCACTGAAATGATATTGCTGCTGATTTGAAAATAAAAAAAAATTGATTTCCACCTAAACAGGCGGTGACGCGGACATGCACGATGATGCCGCGAAAAAACCCAAGTGCTCCCCGTCGGAGCCGGCCTCGGAAAAGCCCGACGGAGACACCAGCGTGAGCCAGGGCACCAGTGAAGGGACCATGGAGACCGGGGACCCTCAGGCCCAAGCCCGCACCGGCACCGGCTGCGCCGAGAACCAATCAAATAGTGACTTGTCGTCGGCGGGGGCAACCGTTGGCGCGGCGACCGACGCCGCCCAAAAGGACGCTGAGAAATGCGAGGAGACCCGGATGGACGTTTCGGGGGAGGAGGCGGAGCTATCAAAGGAGGAAGAGAAGGAGGAGGAGGAGAAGGAGGAGGAGGAGACTAAGCCCAAGGAATTGGTGGACTTCAAAGTGGTGTACAATAAACAGAAATACGACGTGACGTACGATCTGGATGCCACAGTTACAACTCTGAAAACTCATCTGGAGACATTAACAGGTGGGTTGATGAGGTCTGAGTCCAAGATTCAAAGCATGCATTTTGTTAGCTTCCCCGAACCCTGTGAGATCCCACGGTTACCACTGAAGTGACCTGGCCCCAATTTCATAGAGCCGCTTAAGCGCGAAAATCTGCTAAGCAGGAAAAGTCTTCCTTGTGTAAGCAGGATTACAAACTGCCCTGCAATTTGACGTCCATTCCTTTTAACTTGTATTCCACTCTTCTTCACTTAGCATGAAACAAGAGTGAAATTTGGGTAGGCAAGAAGTGCCCGTGGCTCATGGCTTTTTGTGCTTAAGTGAAATGTTGACGCTTAAGCGGCTCTATGAAATTGGCCCCTGCTTTCCACGCTGGGTACGTTAGGGCAATACTGGCATCAGAGACACCCGGAGCCTGACTGGGTAGTAGGCTCTGGGGAAGGCTTAGTATTTGATAGATCAGTGGCCATGAATTGTACGAATTGTATGGCAATCCAAACCGATCCAAAACAGTCCAAACCAGTAAAATGCACACCCCTGTTGGGTATCACACACTTCAATCTCCCTGATCATTCGATATCAGATATGAGTGTACTGGGCATAGAATCCCTTGGTCACTGGAGTGATGCTCTCCGACTTAGCCTTGAGAAAATGTTGATGACCAAAGCATATTCGAACTATTCAACCACATGAACATCCAGGAGTATAATGACTAACACCATGCATGCGTTCTGATAATCCTTTTTTTGTGTTCACTCCTCCACACTTCTCTCTTTGATCTTTCCACCTCTTCTCACTAATCCCTACCCTACTACTTGCCCTTCCCTTTGATCTCCCCCTACCAGTTTTCCTCTTTATCCTTTGTTTCTCATCCGTGTCCTATTCACTCTCTTCCCCCTTCCCCCTTCCTTCTTGTATCTGTTTTGTCCTTGTCACTCTGCCTTTGAGAAAGGTCCTGCTAGGATCGAAACGCCAGGCCCACTAAATTTTGAGAAGTACATGTACATATCAGAGTATTGAGAGGAGTTGACAGATGCTCACCACTTGACTAGGTTAAACATAAACCAGTCAATTTGAAAAATTGGCAAAGAAAAGTTGACTGGACCGGGACTTATGGCATAACCCAAGACCTATGGCATAACGTACGGACGCCATCTTTGTCCGAGTACAGTGGCCTTTTCCCTGGAGATAAACGGCAGTTGATCATAAAATGCTTTTGACTAAATTTCAACAGCGACCTCAAATTCAGAAGAAAACAAACTTAGAAATATTTTCACCGACGCTGGTTTGGGCGAGGTTTAGTTTTCAACCCCAAACAGTGTTGCTTTCACTCCTTTATTGATTTTTTGAAATTAATTTTAAAAATGCGGCAATTAGCGGACAGCCAGTCAACAAGTGCAAAGATTCCTTATGCATTCCAGGCAGGGAAGCAATTCACACGTGTGTTGTGAATAATTTGTTTGCTTACAGAAGCAAGAAATGAAATTGGCCATGAAATATGCAGGACCTTTCTCAAACTCAAAGGCAGCAGGCCTTTGAGAAAGATCCTGCTAGGATTAAAATGTCAGGCCCTCCAATTTTTTATATTCACCTTTTGGTAATTTTAGTTAGTAAGCAGTTTGCAACATTTTTTGCATAGTACTACTAAGTCTATTCTTCAGTTAGACAAACATGGTTATCTTTACACATCTTGAATAAAGAAAAACTGAAGTGAGAGGTTTTCGCATACTGTGTTTTTTTTTCCAGGCGTCCCGTCAGGAATGCAGAAGTTGATGTACCGAGGTCTGATGAAGGACGACAAGAAGCTGAGGGAGCTGAACGTGGCCAAGGGGGTCAAGCTGATGCTGGTGGGGTCAACGGTCAATGACGTCTTGGAGGTCAACAAGCCGGTGCCCAAGGGGGCCGCCAAGAGCAAAGAGGAAGCCGGTGAGGAGGACGGGCAGTCTGGGTACCAGACTTCGTCTTGAGGGTTTGGAAACCCCTTATGGGACTATTTGGAACCATGGCTTGGGGTCTTGTTTTGGGCCTGACTCAGGGTCTGGCTCAGGGTTTGACTTGGAGTCTGACTCAGGGTGTGGTTCAGGGTTTGACTTGGAGTCTGACTCAGGGTTTGACTTGGAGTCTGACTCAGGGTCTGGCTCAGGGTTTGACTTGGAGTCTGACTCAGGGTCTGGTTCAGGGTTTGACTTGGAGTCTGACTCAGGGTTTGACTTGGAGTCTGACTCAGGGTCTGGCTCAGGGTTTGACTTGGAGTCTGGCTCAGGGTTTGACTTGGAGTCTGACTCAGGGTATGACTCATGGTTTGGCTCAGGGTTTGACTCAGGGTTTGACTCAGGGTCTGTAGGGATGTAAGAGAAATGATGTGATTTTTTAAAAGATTTTTTATATTTGTTTATTTTTTTAAATATTTTTTTTAAAGTCAAACTGCTCATTTTTAGCTGTTAAAACCCTAAAAACTGAAGGGCACATGCACCCCTGCCGTGAATCTCACAATCGCATCTTGCGGTCGCGTAAGCGCTCACAGTCGCACAATTTGTTGGCCTTCGGTGATTTTTAAAAAAATGACTTTGTCGGTCACTTACGGTACATCCCTGTGTCTGACTCAGGGTCTTGTCCAGGGTTTTGTCTGGGGGACTGGCCTGGCCTCTGGCTTTGGCCTGGGGGTCAGTGTAACCTTAGTTTATCAGTTGATCACATCGCGTTGCCATCTTAGAAGGAAAATGATAACAACAGTAAGAAACTTGTAATGTAAAAAATACAATGGACCTACTAGGCTACAGTATGACTGACCTTCTTCCGAAGGGTGAGGGAGCCCTACGGAAATGACGTTGTTTGTCTGACCGTCGTCTTGCCTCCCTAGCCCCCTCCAAGGAACCCCTGTGCAAGCAGAAGATGCACAAGAAGGTCCTGGACAAAGGCAAGCCAGAGGACGTCATGGCTGGCATGAAAGGCAGACAGGTGAGTGCGTAGTAAAGGCCCAATACAACATTGGGAAGATCGGAAAACATCAACGTCCGCAGATTTCTCTCTAATTTACACAGTTTGTAGATGGTCATGATAGAATCCTCATGTTGAAATCTTACGGTCTGGGATGCTGTACTTTTCGAGAAATCTTCACTCAAACATTGACAAATAGTTGATTACTCGCAAGTTATCAACTATTTCTTACACTACAGAACGGTGCAAAAACCGTTACTTTTTTTGGCCTTTTTCTACTTTCTCAGATTACCATTTCAGCTAGAACCTTCGCAGGGTTTCTTTTGGGCAATCTTTTGACTTTTGGCCTTTAAGTACCAACTTTTTTGTCACAAACTGGCCAAATCCATCCTTGCAGCATAAAAGATGCATTTTGATAATCGCATTTTTCAAGCAACAACATTTTGTAAAAGCATTTCTGCCCACCTTTTATGGAAAGTGTAAAATGGGTTCTTGTGATGAGTTGGGCTTTGGAGTTGACAACATGAAGTGACACTGTTTTTTGTGCACTTTTTTATGCGACCTTGTCACCCCTGTGTGACCTTTGACCTGTCCTTTCATGACCTTTGGCCCATAATCAGGAAGCACTGCCCTCGGTGCCGATCTCGGGAATGTACAACAAGGCGGGAGGAAAAGTACGACTGACCTTTAAGCTGGAGATTGACCAACTGTGGATCGGAACAAAAGGTGAGCACATTTTGAACATTTCCCCCCCCCCCCCAATTTTTTTTTTTTTATTTCATCTTGAAGTTAGAAATAGCAAAGAAATCTTGACTGGACCGGGATTTGAACCCAGGCTTCAGATTTAATCTCATCATCGTCATCATTGGTCGGCTGCGGAGCAGGAGACTACATGTTGTCTCCAACCACTGCGGTAGTTGTTGTTAAATATTGCAAGTACATGTACAGTGTCCTGGTCCTTCCTGGTTTCCATTTTCCATGTGGTGGAATGTAAAGTGCATACTGCCGTCTACAAGTTGTCTCCAACCACTGCGGTCTTGAGCAGAGTTGACAATATCATTTGGTTGTAGCATCCCTTCATAATCTCCCATTAGTTGTTGTATACCGTATACTGCAAGTACAGTGTACTGGGCCTTCCTGGTTTCCTTTTTCCATGTGGTGGAATGTAAAGCGCATACTGCCGTATAAATCCACCCTCAGTCAAGCGTAGGACATGGCCAAGGAACCTCATCTGCCTGGTTCTGACCGTCGGCCGATTAGTGGAGTTGTGCCAGTCAGGTTGTACACAGTAGCATTTGGGATTCTGTCAACTCGTCTGATGTTTAACATTATGTGTTAGCAGGGTGTTCTAAACACATTCATCTTTAACTGCCATGACCTTAGAAATGACCCATCCTTCGTGACCTTAGCAATGACCTATCCTCCATGACCTTAGAGATGGATTTAACCTACCAGCACTCTAACCACCTGACCTATACATCTCCATTAGGTATGGGCCTTCCCAAATAGTTACCTATCTCATGTCGGCCTTTGAGAAAGGTCCTGCTAGGATTGAAACGTCAGGACCACTACATTTTAAGATCCTATAAGGTTTGGAAACATCAGGTCCTCTGAATTTTTTTTTAGATCATCTTTGGTGTCAGAAGTATTTAATCATTATATCTCCAGGGATCACATCCCCGTTTTCATTCAGTTGCAATTTCATTGGTTTTGTTTTGAATTCCTAGTCAGTGTCCCCTCTTGAAACTTCAACTTAGAATCAAACTAGTTTTGAAAGCACCTTCATACATTTTATCAGTAGTAATCTAAATGCTCCAAAAGATATTGACCCTTTTCTTTTACCAACTTCATTAGGTTGTTTGCATGGCGCAAAGAGGACACTGTACAATGCCATATTTTGGTCAAGGCCTTTATCTGCCATTTGCATTGTACATAGAGCAAGGCCATAATCGGAAGCTTGTTTGTGACTCTGCCAGAGTGATATCGCAAAACTCCAATCTAAAATTGCCCTTCCTGATAAAAATTGTAAATTGACAATTAATTCAAAAGTCGAGAAATATATCTCAGCTTAAATGCAATTATCATACATGTTTATGTATGTAGAAATATATGACTGGCTCTGCAAAGAAAGGCCCTTAAGTCGGGAAAAAAAAACCCTGATGTAGAAAGTTTGCGATTACACCGTGAAAGGGTATGGCGGCGGGAAGAGCTGGTGACTGGTTCATTTCGAGAGCCATACTCATAGTGATATACAAAAATGTTGCAAACTGCTTTTGAGAAAGGTCCTGCTAGGATCGAAACGTCAGGCCCACTAAATTTTTAGCCATACTCCTTCTCGAATGAAATGACTTACATGGTGTCTTCTCATTGGTTCTCAAACTATCCACATGGGCTTGTTTTGACTCCATTGATTGTTTGCAAATCTGAAGTGCCATTCCGGATTTGTAAAGGACACAGAGTGGGTCAAGGAAGGCACCAGCGTCTCGTTTTGTTGACTTTAGTCTCCCGAGCCGTTGACCCCCCCCCTCCCTCAAGAGAGTCAACGACAGTTTGCTGATCAAGTGCTTGTTTGCCTCCGTCCATTGTTTGCAGAGCGGACAGAAAAGCTGCCGATGAGCTCCATCAAGAACGTTGTCAGTGAACCCATCGAAGGGCACGAGGAGTATCACATCATGGTAAGCTGCACGGTCAAACTCCAAATCAGAAATGACCCCCGAAAAGGGGAACTCTAGCCTTCAGTGAAGGCTACTTATAAACCATAGGAGAGGGACAACGTACGTGGATTTCACTGAGCCATTCAATTCACAGTGGCTAACCCATCGGACGTCGTACTAGGCCATAGGCATATTGTTTCTGTGCATCACTCATCGTCTTGCTTTTGGTCGTAAGGAATGATGAGTCTGTTGGCATGCCACATTTAACTATCCTGATCTTGGTGTAACATGTTACAAAGCTCATTCCCTACCCAATCTCTTACCTGTGGAACAGCGAGCTGACAGGTCCACAATGTTCCAAACTCATTCATTGAGCATTATAATTCAGGGATATAAGACTTCCGGAAATTTCCGTATTCCCGGAAATGGTGTGATTTTTTTTCATAATTCCGTTTTTTTTTATTTTTTCATTTTTTTTGTATGTCAAAATCCTTGACATACGGATTTGCATCCTTGATGGCATCCTTTATTATTATTTTTTTTTCTCAAACTGCCCAATTTTATCTGTTAAAACCCTAAAAACTGAAGGGCGCTTGCACCCCTGCCGTGAATCTCGCAATCGCATCTCTGGATCCCATAAGCGCTCACTCACAGTTGCACAATTGATTAACCTTCAGGAAATGACTTCGTCGCTCACTTGCCTCCCCAATAATTGGTGTGAGTTTTACAAACTCAGAAAGGGAACTCAGTCTCCCTGTATGATACGACTATCCATGCCATCCACAGGCTCTTCAGCTGGGCCCCACGGAGCAGTCCCGCTACTGGCTATACTGGGTACCCACGCAGTTCACCCACGCCATCAAGGACGCCATCCTCTTCAAGTGGCAGTACTTCTGACGGTCAGCGGACGTCCCTGCCATCTGGCCACCATCATCTGTGTCACTGTCATTGCCACCGGTGTCACTGTCACTTGTGTCAGTGGTGCTACTGTCATTAGTGCCAATGCTGTCTCTGTCGTCAGTTCCACTGTCACCGGTGTCGTTGTCGTTGTCACTGACACCAATGTTACTGTCATTGGTGTCAGTGTCATTGGCGACGCTGTTCTTACTGTCTTTATTATTGGTTACAGTGCCATTCATGCCACTGTTATTGGCATCACTGTCACTGGTGTCAGTGCTATTGTCACTGACACCAATGTTACTGTCATTGGTGTCAGTGTCATTGTTACTGACATCAATGTTACCGTCATTGGTGTCAGTGTCATTGGCGACGCTGTTCTTACTGTCTTTATTATTGGTTACAGTGCCATTCATGCCACTGTTATTGGCATCACTGTCACTGGTGTCAGTGCTATTGTCACTGACACCAATGTTACTGTCATTGGTGTCAGTGTCATTGTTACTGACATCAATGTTACCGTCATTGGTGTCAGTGTCATTGGCGACGCTGTTCTTACTGTCTTTGTTATTGGTTACAGTGCCATTCATGCCACTGTTATTGGCATCCCTGCCACTGGTGTCAGTGCTATTGTCACTGACACCAGTGTCTGTGTCACTTGCGACACTTTCATTAGTGGCAGTGTCATTGGTGCCGCTGTCATCAAAGTCGCACTCCCGGACCTTCCGGTCACTCTCCCTGGACTCGTCACCGCTAATCTTGGGCCTACCTTCCTTGCTTGAAGCGGGTCTGTCATGCTGTAGCCTGCTTTTTGGCAGGTGACAGTCACCCTGATCTTCTTCACAGGCCTGCCTGGGGTGGAACAATGTGAAGAGTTTGTTTCCAAAATGCCGTTTATCCCGTGTCAAAGTCGGTGGGAGGCCTAGGTGTCTCAGAAGAGCGATTTCAGTTTTAGAAGCAATCATAAATCTATCATTTACAATTTTGAATATCTGGGTATTGCAAAGGTTCTGCAATAACCCAAAAAGAAACCTTGTACAACCTAACATATGAAGTGAATTATTTCTAAACTTTACATATCTAAACTCTCAGAATTGATCAATTTCAATTGTCTTTGTGAGAAAGGCTGTACGGAGATCAGAACATCATACCTTCAGATTTGTTTAGATTTTGTTCAGAGAAAAGCATAAAGCAGTGCCAGAAATTTGACTTTCTACTGGTCAGCCAATATCGTTGGTTTACTTCAGATTGCTCAACAAACATTCGATTTCAATTTGCTGAATTTTAACGAAACATGGCATTTGACTATAAAATGATAAAAAGTTTTGAATTTTGGAAACAAACTCTTCTTCTTAAATATGCTCTAGTTTTTTTTATTAGTGCATGTAAAACTTGCAGGATGTAAGAATTGATGCCATTGCCTACATGTTGTCTATTTGCCCCCGTTTTGCGTTCACACTTCACAGTATATGTTTATACCCTAAGCAATTATGTGACGGTTGTCCCATAAATTTTGGTAAGTAGCTACACTCTACACTTTTTATTTCCATTTTTGGGGGAGGGGTTCGTAATATTTCATTTGAATGTATTCTCAAAGGAGGGATGGTGTATGTTATACACACGGATACCCACAGATTTGGGTCAGTTTCAGTGAGCTACTAAGCACGAAAAAACCAGATGGGTCAGCATGTTTGAGCATTTTGCTAAGCAAAAATGTAGGACACCAACCAAAGGTTGCATGTGATTGGAGGGTGGCTGGTACTCCGTGCTTATCCGCTTTTGCCGTGCATGAAATCTGACTCAAAGTTTCTGCTAAGCGGCGCTGTATATCGGAATGCTGCGATGGATTTCACGAAGCTCCACGATCCGTTTTTTCACTCGGCTTACGATGGATAAATCGTCGTAGTTATGATTGAACCTGGTAGTGCAAATTTTTCATGGTCATACGATTGGTGGAGGGTTTGATCGTCAACCTTCTGCCTTTGAGAAAAGGTCCCCTGTTCTCTTGTGAAAATATTTTGAAGACAAAAAATGGCAAAGAAAACTTTGACTGGACCCGAGACCTGTGGTTTTGCACACCAGTGCTCTTCCCATCTGAGCTATCCAGCCCTTAGATGGTGGCTTCCCAAAATAGTCAACTAGTCTTTGCCTGAAACTAGTCTTTTCTGAAAAAATATTTCAAACAGAAAAAAAAACGTACTGGGAACTTTTGAACAAATTGAACAATTCGCAAAGAAAACTTTGACTGGACCGGGATTTGAACCCGAGACCTCTGGATTAATGTACCAGCGCTGTTCTGTCTGAGCTATCCAGCCCTTAGATGGTGGCCTTCCCTAATAGTCAACTAGTCTTTGCTGGGGTGGGGGTGCTGGTCAGAAGTAATTCATCTATTAAATGTCGGGGGTGTTATCCCTTGAGAGAATAGCAGAATAAGTAGTAGGTTTGCGGTGACACCATGCAATTATTTTCTCTTTTGTGAGTGTGTGTGGTTCTGAAAAGAACTGGGAAGCACACAAAGAATTTAAGGAAAACTGGAAAACTGGACAAATCCCAGATATGTACCCTAATCACTGCTGAGTATCCCTGTAATATTTGCCTGCTTGTTAATGTTTGTAACAAAGGGAAATGATAATGAAATGAAACTTAAACTGGATAACACAACATTGGCCGAGGTCAAAGAATAGCATCCATACGTTGTCTAATCCAACATATGCATGAAATAGCACACCTGTGAAAAATTCAGCTTAGTCCGCCAACCGAGTATAGAGAAAATAGTGAAAACTGCTTCATTTGTTTCGCGAAAATGCAGCGTTCAAAGTGTTGTTCCGAAAAATCATTTAGATCAAGGGGTGAGATGTGAACGATTTCTGTATAAATGTATACAGCAATTTAGGCAGAAATATTTCAGTGCGAGGTTTCTACCATAACCATCTTCAAACTGTATAGGTTTCGTGTAAATCTGTGAACATTTCTGTTTTTCGATCTTACCAATGTTGTGTAGGGGCTTTAAAGGATAGGTCTACATTTGAATGTTGGCATGTTTTTCGGATGAGAACGGATTCTGCTCAGTGTGATTCAGTCCTTTGTGTGTGGCATCATTCTTCGTTGATTGGTCATTTTTAAATGGTCATTCTATCTTTCGATCCATAAAATGTGTTGATTGAAGTTTGTATTTCAGGAACCAAAGTGTGTGAGCAACTTGTCTTAATTAGATGGCATTACACTATTGATGCAAGAGTTTATTGTTAGGGACTTTGTTTTATCTCAGAGAACAGTGGGGTTTGTCCCTTACGAATTCTTAGAAGCATTAGAAGAGTGTAACTACAGCATTTACATGTATTGCATATGGGACCTTGTTGCGAAAGCATGTGTTTGCAATGTGTGTCCATCGATCTGAGAAGATACAAGAAGGTTTGCGGTAACACCATGTGTGCAAGATCTCTTTAAGAAAGGGATGTGGTTTTGAGAAGAACCTGAGTGGTAACTCGACGTACCGGCCAGTATGCTCTGGCCGTCATCATTCTCTGGCCGTCATGACGCCATCATCTTTGTGAAGCACAAAAAGTCACTAGGATCACCTAGCCAACCAAAACTTCAGTAACCGGCTCTTTTCAGAGCCACACTCCTTCTTGAAAGAGAAGTGCTACATGGTGTCACCGCAAACCTTCCACTTAATAGTATTTCCACCATGCAAACCTTCCAAGTCTTATCCGACCCAAACTTCGCTTTTGTTTCATGCTAAGTAAAGAAGAGTGGAATACAAGTCAAAATCAATATACATCACATCCCAGTGCAGTCTGTAATACCGTAGAGCAAGGTAATCCTGCTTACATGAGGAAGACTTTTTTCTGCTTAGCAGATTTTCACGCTTAAGCGGCTCTATGAAATTGGGTCCGTTGCCGTAAGAGTGTCATAGTCCTCGTCATAGTGTGTGCTCCAGATTCATTTGTTGTCAAAAGAATGCGCGATAGCCATTGTAGCTGCGACACCTATTTTCGAGTCGAGTTAGTCCAATGTGATGTTGATGAACCTAGTTTGACTTGTGAGTGTGGCTTTGCTGGGTAGACAATAGTTGCGGTAACCGTAACCCCTGTTCTACCTCGGGAGAATGAGGGTTACGGTTACCGCAACTGGGTAGACGGGTATCGTTCCATTTCCAGGCCGCGATAAGAAGTCGGAGTTTTGAAACGAGCAAAGAAAGTTCTTCCATAAAAAATTCTTACTTGAGAGCCAAAAAAGGAGTACAAAATCTATCGGATTGTTGAAATGTGATTGTCAATACTCTTTAATTTGTATTAATTTGTCTTCAGAAATAATTTCGTTTTGTGACTGGCTTTTTCATGTGAATATGTCACGGATGTTTACTATACATGTGGATACAATATCATCTTCCAGAAATGCTGTACCAATATACATGTACAACTTTTCGATGCAAAATCCGGATTGAGTACGGCAGGCTGTAATGATAATAACACCTCTTTATTGCTACAACGAAATTTGCTTCTGGAAACAGGGCAGCTTTGGTGCGGATTTTACGGTTAATCCATAGAGCTCTATAAATAAACCAGAGTGCGCACTCCCCTATCAACGCACGGTACGAACGTGTGCCGACATGGACGCGCATCCGCCATTACCAAAGAGGTCAACTTCAGCTCGAAGTGCCCGGATGTCAGTAGCAATCGCGCGTGATATGATATGGAGAAAGGTATAGCCGAAAGGTTGTGAATGCGGAAACTAAAATGTTATAGAAGTGGGTTTTTTAGTAATGAAAGGAAAGGCCATCAATACCTCAAGGGATTGGCGAATTTTAATGTCCTACTTTCTTTAAAAAAAATGGGATTAGTTTGCCCCATAGAGATCCTTGCATTTGCACCTCTTTGGTAATGGCGTCGAAGTCCCCTTGTCGGCACGCGTCACGCGATGAGTGCGCACTTTAGTTTATTTATAGAGCTCTATGGGTTAATCCAATTGGTAAATAAGGTGATATACAAAAATGTTGCAAACTGCTTACTGACTAAAATTACCAAAATGTAAATCTAAAATTTAGTGGGCCTGACGTTTCGATCCTAGCAGGACCTTTCTCAAAGGCCGTTCTCTGCCTTTGAGAAAGGTCCTGCTAGGATCGGAACGTCAGGCCCACTAAATTTTAGATTTACCAATTGGTAAATGTTTACAGAACAGATGATAATATAGCCGTGGTATCTATCCAAACAAAGAGATCATTGAGACGATTGCGGGTCTACGGAGCTCCGAAAGTGCCATGTAATTTTGGACAAGCGCCCCAACAGCGGAAAACAGTATTGACTTGGGTTCACATCCCATCCCAGTCCTGTTAAGTTTTCTGTCCCTCTTTTTGATGGATGGAAAACTAAATTAATTAAAAACCTGCCATCCCGTTAGAATTGTTTGACATTTTTTGTGTTGACCGGTGAATGCACTTTGTAGAATCCTGTGAACTGTCAAAATTATATGCATGGCCTCGTGCATGACCGCACGTGCTCAGAAAAGAAAAAAATGTCTTAGTTCGGATACCGTAATTATTACTTGGATTATCGGTATGCAATACAGTGTACATCCACATTTTGAAGGGAAAAAAGGAGATGTGAAGATCACACGTATCTAGGCTATGTAGATATAGATTGAGTAGGCCTACCTTGAGGCCCTATTTGAGTTTGATTTGACTTGACTTCTGTCAGGGAAGCACTATCTGGGCTCCAGCCGGGTAGGTCATGAATAATTCAACATTATGACGTATATGAATAACGTACATGTACTGCACAATGTACAGTGTACATGTACATATTAATATATTCACTTCTACGTCACTTTGTTGAATGGTTCATGACCTACCCGGCTGGAGCCCAGATAGTGCTTCCCCTTCCGTCAACCCTCAGTACAAAATGTTACCCTATAATTCTCTAACTCCTGACAACATTTTGCCGGTGATGAAAATGTACAAAGAATAGTGGATACTGGATGAGACGGGCTGGGTTGATTTGCGTGTCTTTTAATAACGGTATAGGCGTTTTAAGATTGCTGAATGCAACGCATACGAAATGCAGACGGGGAAAGTATAGCAACCGTCACCTTAGCATGTAATGCACTGGAGTTACTGTGTAAAGCTTACTGTGTCGTTTTTTTCTTTTCCCAGACAAGAAAATAATCTTGATGCAACGGCAAGCGTTATGGCATACTTATTGTATAGAACGGTTTTTTGGTTGTCACAGGGCCGCGGGTACAGTTGAATAAAAGTTCATAGCCTATTGGATATAAACCAGGTGTGGTTTGGATTCATAGTTTCCTTGGTTTTGATTTCATAGTTTCATGGTTTTGATCAAAGATCTTATAACTTGCGAAGCGCGTACGATAATTATTATAGCCTACTCTTGCGAGATCACGCGCATCCGGGTGAAGTACGCACTGGATGCCATTTTAGTATAAAGCAAAGTCGCACACATTCTCTCCATCCGTGGTCACATCACATCAAAAGTTATCACATTCTGTTCACGCATCCAAAGTCGTATCTTTTGTATTGGTTGTGACTCGCTTCATTTGCGGAGCATCGAAAGCAGACGACAGATTCCGTTGCTTACTAAAATGGCGTCCAGTGTGTACTTCACCTTTTGCTCGGAGTAGTCCATCTTGCGCGCTTTGGTTTTGATTTCATAGGCCTATAGGCCCTATACTGTAGTTTCATGGTTTTGATTCCGAATTTTCTTGGTTTTCTTGGTTTTGATTCATAGTTTTCTTGGTTTTGATTCATAGTTTCATGGTTTTGATTCATAGTTTCTTGGTTTTGATTCATAGTTTCATGGTTTTGATTCATAGTTTTCTTGGTTTTGATTCATAGTTTCATGGTTTTGATTCACAGTTTCTTGGTTTTGATTCATAGTTTTCTTGGTTTTGATTCATAGTTTCATGGTTTTGATTCATAGTTTCATGGTTTTGATTCATAGTTTCATGGTTTTGATTCATAGTTTCTTGGTTTTGATTCATAGTTTTCCTGGTTTTGATTCATAGTTTCATGGTTTTGATTCATAGTTTCATGGTTTTGATTCATAGTTTCATGGTTTTGATTCATAGTTTCTTGGTTTTGATTCATAGTTTCATGGTTTTGATTCATAGTTTCATGGTTTTGATTCACAGTTTCTTGGTTTTGATTCATAGTTTTCCTGGTTTTGATTCATAGTTTCATGGTTTTGATTCATAGTTTCTTGGTTTTGATTCATAGTTTCATGGTTTTGATTCATAGTTTTCTTGGTTTTGATTCATAGTTTTCTTGCAAGGTTTTGATTCATAGTTTTTCTTGGTTTTGATTCATAGTTTTCTTGGTTTTGATTCATAGTTTTCTTGGTTTTGCTTCATAGTTTTCTTGGTTTTGATTCATAGTTTTTTTGGTTTTGATTCATAGTTTCATGGTTTTTATGGTTTTGATTTCATAGTTTCATGGTTTTGGTTCATAGTTTTCTTGGTTTTGATTCATAGTTTCATGGTTTTTATGGTTTTGATTTCATAGTTTCATGGTTTTGGTTCATAGTTTTCTTGGTTTTGATTCATAGTTTCATGGTTTTTATGGTTTTGATTTCATAGTTTCATGGTTTTGATTGTTTGGATTTCATAGTTTCATGGTTTTGATTGTTTGGATTTCATAGTTTCATGGCCTTTGATTGTTTGGATTTCATAGTTTCATGGCCTTTGATGGTTTGGACTCTGTCCAGTTATAGGCCTATGTGGTACTTTTTAAACCCATTAATCCTGCTCGATGTCTGGCCTCATGTTGTCTTAAACAATATACAGAGAATACGCAACTACGCATTAGAGAATTAAAACTAACCTAAATTATAATGTTGCAAACTGCTTAATGACTAAAATTACCAAAACGCAAATCTCACAATTTAGTGGGCCTGACGTTTCGATCCCAGCTGGACCTTTCTCAAAGGCAGATATACAAAAATGTTGCAAACTGCTTACTGTCTAAAATTACCAAAATGCAAATCTCAAAATTTAGTGGGCCTGACGTTTCGATCCCAGCTGGACCTTTCTCAAAGGCAGATATACAAAAATGTTGCAAACTGCTCACTGACTACAATTACAAAAATGCAAATCTCAAAATTTAGTGGGCCTGACGTTTCGATCCTAGCAGGACCTTTCTCAAAGGCAGACTCTGCCTTTGAGAAAGGTCCTGCTAGGATCGAAACTTAGGCGTCAGGCCCGCTAAATTTTGAGATCTAAATTTTAATGCCTCGCATAGTTATGCTCTACGGCCGTACGGACATGACATCGAGAGATACGTGCAGCGGCCGCAGAAAATCTGCGGCGGCCTCAGGGTCGCTGGGGACAGTCAATCTCTCCTTGACGTGACCTTCAACACCTTGTAGGCATTGTGGGTAGGTCTATCTCAAAGCAGAAGAAAACAAAATGGCAGTGTGCGTCCAACGAGCTCGACACGCTTAAGCGTGGTTAAAACGAGATTGCCAACCATGATATTTTGTTGTATATACTTGACTTGCATTCTAATATCGGTTGCTTCACATGAAACACAAGTGGAACTTTGGATGGCAACCTGAACCTTTTGAGGAAGAGTTTCCATGCAACTTTTGGTGCTTATAATTATACGCGGCTCTATGGGATCACGCCACAATCCTACGCAGTACGCGATGCGCACAGAATGTTCCACACGCACGATCAACACTTATACCGGTGACAGTCAATCTGTGCATGGCGTGACCTTCACCTTGTAACTCAAAACAAAAGAGGAAAAACAAGGTTCGTCGCACGCCGAAGGCACAACTGTACACAACGGCCGTGCGTCCAACGGGCTCGACACACGACCTGGTTTAGTGAAAAGGGATCACGCCACAACCCAGTTTGTGTACGGCGGCAACATACGTGACATCGTTGTCACATTGTTCGATTGTAGCTCTATCTATGGTTCGATACAACCGCACTTGTTGCACCGCGGCATTCGTGGAATCTGTTTTTCCCAGGGAAGCCTATCTTTTAACGCGATTATACAGAGAACAGTCTGAATAGCTTGGGGAGCTGAGCTAGAGGGCTGTACCGGTAGGTCACCATGCAGTTGCATGTGCCTCCGCGAACCAGGACGTTGTTCGGCACGGCTTAGCTAGCTCCCTGTGCGTGGTCTTTCGATCTGGAAGGGAAAAAAAAATGGCCTCCATTTGGAGCAATTTCAACAAGAATGCCCGCAAACGGGCCAAGCCTGGGGCTCAGGTTCTGACGGAGCGACCGCTGCTGTCGGATTCACCGAGCGAGGTACGCCGGTCACCGCGGAGCGTCCTTGGGCAACTTCCCCGAGAACTTCTGGGACCTGCCTCGTGGGCCGTCACCTCGTGGACCACAAAGCAGGCAGACAGCCCATGCGTGGCCACTACTGACACTACCACTACCAGCACAAGTACTACTACTAGCAGTGATACTACCATTGCAATTACTACTACCATAGAGCAGACCACGTGCGCTACCTCATCACTTAAGGACAGAAACACGGGCCAGGTTAATGACTTCGTAAGGTAAACAGAAATTCTAAAGATCATACTGTCAATATTTGGTGAGAGGTCAAACCTTATCTGGGTAACACGGGGACCTTGAGTTAGTGATTAAGGTCGCCTACGTCTCTTAGTCAGCAATCTCCCCCCAAAAATTGTTGCCATTTTTATTTGTCGAAAATTGGAAGAGCCTGACGTTTCGATCCTAGCAAGGCCTTTCTCAAAGGCAAAGTCAGAACGGACGGACAAGTTCATTGTTGAAACGAAAGGGAAGGGTAAATAAAAAATTTGAAAGGGAAGGGTAAAAGAGTCGTCGGTGAAATTTGTAGTGAATATGGGCGGGGCAGTTGACCAGATAATCAGATGGTAGTCACAGTACAAAGTAACAACGTAACTGCATCAAAACCCAACATGCACTGGAGTAGGTTTGGGTCTGAAGAGACAGGGAATCTGACACAAATACAATAATAACAGTCTTCTTTCAGCCCTGAAGCCGTGAAGGAATGTTGTATTGATGTGCTAATGTCCTAATGATAATCCATAAACCCATTGACCGATATTTTCGAAATGTCTTTTCGATTGTAGGCCCCAATATAGTGTTTTAAAAAGGTTAAGGACCTGGGGCCAATTTCATAGAGCCGCTTAAGCGTCAAAATGTGCTTAAGCGCAAAAAAACTCATGAGCCACAGCAGCCCTTGCCTACCCAAACTTCACTTCTGTTCCACGCTAAGTAAAGACGAGTGGAATACAAGTCAAAAGCAATGGACAACACATCGCAGGGCAGCTTGTAATCCTTACTTACACGAGGAAGACTTTTCCTGCTTAGCAGATTTTCACGCTTAAGCGGCTTTATGAAATTGGACCCTGAAGTGAGCAAGATTTATTTTCACACCGTGTAAGTTTGGTAAAAAAACCTAAACCCAAATTAGGCCACAAATAGTGTAATGTAGACAAAATCCATGGTCTTGCACAACCCCTTGCCGAAAAAATGGACTTAAAGTTTTACCAAAAATTATGATTGTGGCGGGAATATGTAGGAATAGTGAAGTGCATTTCTTTTAACAGTGCAACGTGCGTACTGACAGTCGTCTGGTTGACACAGTCAGGCGTCACAAAGTCATCAACTTTTGGGGAAAAACTGCAAGACAAAGTCCATTTTTTTGGCTGAGTGGATTTGCCACACCATGGATAATATGTGTGCATTCCAATTGGTGGTCTAATTTGAATTTAGGATTTTTTCCCCACCCTTTCAAGGTGAAGGTATATTGAACTGAAATGTTTCCCATCATCCATGAAGCTTTCGAAACAGATCCATGCTTCATCCTGCGGTTTTGTTTTTTCTGTTCTTCAAATTATGCAGAGAGAGCGTAGACTCCCCTTCAAGTCGCCAGTCGCTCAGCAAGTCGACGGGCACAGGACAGCCGCCCGGGGAACGCCGGGGCGGAGGGAGAGCCCCGCCGTCGAAAACGACGACCGAGGCAGAGCGCTGGAGAGCCGTCCGCGACTCGTACGGCGGCCGCTACACCAGCCGGGTGACTCCGCTGTCGGTACCGGCGACGGACCCTTCCTACACCGAACTGAACGCCGCCGGCGTCCCGGGCACGTAGACGCACGTCTACGGGTTTACTCCCGCGGCTGATGATCTGCGCTCATAACTTTTAAGAACGCTTTCCTAAGTGCGTTATTCGTCACGGGTTCTGTTGTGTCCCGATCCCCCGCACAAAGTATACTCTGACCGTGAGTCCCTGCACATCACAGTTCGCCGGTGAAAAGGGCCAGCACAGACACGGCTCCAGGAATGGAGTTTGCTTCAACCATGGAGCTATAAAAGAGAGCTCCATGCTTCAACTAAGCTCAAAGGAAACGGGATTTTCGAGGTCACACGAAAAAAATACATACATTGTGCCTGAATGCCGCGGCCCTACCTCAACCATTGTTCGACCATTATGTTTACCTTTGCCTGTACACTTTTTGATTTGGCTATTCCCAGCGCAGTGGCAGTGAATATTTTTTTTTTTTTGCATTTTAGTTAGTGCTTCCTCGTAGGCCAGCGGTGCTCCTATGGGTCTGCCTGTAACTCACGGTGAAAATGTAATTTTCCCTCTCCGATCTAAGGTCAGTTATTTTTTAAGTTTAAAAAACTCGGACACTCGGTTATTGTACTTGGCTGTGTACACATTTAATGGGTGCTTGACATTGTGTTTTTTTTTTACAGCGCAACGCGCAGAAAATATGCCAGTCCCTTTACCACAGCAGTATTGTAATTCTCGAATTCAAAGTGAAGTACTGCATACTACTACTACGCATAGGTCGTGCTTTTGAAGAGTTTATCTGTGTATTCGGCTGAAGATCAGGCAGCTTGTATGGGAGAGGAACCTAGACTTAGTAAATACTTTCCAATGCCGAGTTGAACCATTCAACCAGAGGCATAAAACAAGCAGAATGATCCATTGGATCCCCAGAAACTCAGAAAGGTTTACATAATATTATACACATTGTGTGCGTGTGCGTTATGCTGTGGCTTTTGAAAAGTATCGTGCATGCAACAATGGTAACGATGGACAACATTGAAGCAGATCATGGGGTCATATTCTTGCATTGTGTTATCTGTAAGAGAAATATCGCTGTGTAGGCTATACCCTTTATGTCGACTGCAACTGCCATAGATAGAGCATTCGTGGTACGGCCTACTCTATCAGATATGATGGATGATTTGGAGGCTTGTGGGCTGAGTATTCCACACCAATAGGCCTATACAATGTATGTACAATGTACTGTGAATATAATGCAAGCAAAGCTGTACACACATGTACATGAAACCACCAGTTATGTCCTGCAATCTCATATAGTGATTCTTTATGCAATGGATGTGACAGTGCAAAAAAAGTGCCTGCTATTTTAGTGGCAAGTTCAACGAAAATAAACATCACACCACGAAAAGACTTGTATGAAATTGAAGTGAATAGTATGCATTTTTGTTCTGTTATCTTTTAGGACATTAATATAGCCTACATTCCTGATAAAAAAAGGGTATCGTTCGGCGCACTCGGGACTTGTACAGTTAAATTCCACATTCTGGTCGCACACTGTGTGTGCTCAAACTTACAGATTATTTACTTGTCCTAAAGTCTAGGCATATCCATCTTGCGGTTGAAATCAGGCGATAAGTGATCCGGGTCGCGACCAATTAATCAAAGATTAATCTGGCGTTTATTTATATTTTCAAAATGAAGTTGTTTGTTTTTTTGTTGTTGAATGAAATATCGTTTGTCTATCATGGTTTTAAAAAGTGTAAATAAAAAGAGTATTGTTAAAAAAATACGTTGATTGTAATCGTCATCTGTATTTCATAAAGCAATCGGACAAAATGTCACTCGATGTGCGGGTTTTATTTTTTGGTTACTAAATATTTTATGGCATAAAACATACCCACGTGACTTACGGTGATTGAACTTTGCTTCAACCCCCCCCCCAAAAAAAAATATTAATAAAAACTTGACCAAGGTGTACCGCACTTCGAAGAAGTGTCAACACTCCAACACAAACAGATACCGGGAGGAATATTTGCCAAGTGGTTTATAAATAAAATCCCGGACTTTATTTTTGGCTTTCTAAAATAACCCATAACCAAAAAAACACCAACCAACCCTGCTCCATTCGGTTCATTAAAAACCAGGGCCAACCTCTGGTTAAATATTACCCCGGATGAGTCTGGCTACCTTGCATTGTCCTCATTACAGATGCGTGCATAGGGGATCAGGAAGTGGACTATTTAGTCCAGGCTTATCTCGACTAGACAGCTGAGGTCGACAAATTTTGCGGTCTTCGTGGAAGCTCTCCGAAGTCTACAAGTCCAGCATTAGTGCCCGGGCCGTGAAAGGAGACAGTTCCCTCCTTGTTCGCTGCACTTCTGCGACATCCTTCTTCTATACCCCGATTGGGAGGAGTTTCTCGGTTTGGAAAAGATGAAGAAAACGACCAAACGAGGCCATCAGGCTGGCAACAGAGTGGAGTCGAAGACTGGCCCGAAGGCAGGCCAGTGGGGGAGAGCCTGGTAAGTTTTTTTCTTTTTTCTTTTTAAAGAATGGGCAGATCATCTAAAGAACCTCTTCAACAATTACACCGCAAGACAAGTAGTGCCGGAGGTTAGACAATGTTCATGCATGCGATGCGGTTGCGGCTCAGGATGACCTTTGACATCATCGTTTGTACAACGCCCTCTCTCCTTCCTTCTCCTTTCCTTAGCCCTTATACTATATAGTGGCTTTATAGCCTTGTTTTGGAAAGACCCCAACTCTATTCTCTCTCTCGCTCTCTATACCCCCTCTTCAAGTGCCCTCCTCTCGCCACCTCTATCTCTTTCTCCTCCCCTCTCTCTCTCTCCCCACCTTTATTTCACTCCACCTCTTTCTCTCCCATTCTTTCTCTCCATCTCTTTCACTCCCCTCCCCCTCTCTCCCCCCTCTCTCTCTTCTCTCCTACCTCTCTCCTCCCCCTCTCACTTCCTAGCTCCGTACTGTATCCCTTGACATCAGCAATGACGTCCTACCACATTTTTCTGTGGCAGCTCCAACTTCTGATTTTTACTCTCTTTTTTTGAACCAATCTTTCAGGCTTCACAACCAAGTCACCCCTCTCTTTCCACTGCTCCCCTTCCCCTCTATTTTGTCTGTCTGGTTTTCGTGTGACTCTTTGTCCCCACAACACTAATATCGCATGCAACCACTGAAAACAAACTAAGCTTATT
This sequence comes from Luidia sarsii, assembly GCA_949987565.1. Classification (NCBI taxonomy): domain Eukaryota; kingdom Metazoa; phylum Echinodermata; class Asteroidea; order Paxillosida; family Luidiidae; genus Luidia; species Luidia sarsii. The sequence goes on along the minus strand of OX465104.1, from coordinate 2,868,428 downwards.
CGGCGCGACGGAATCATGAAGCTTTCTAACAGCCTACTCACAGTGTTCATTGAAAAGGTCGTCACGTCTAGCCTTGTATCGGGGATACAGATAACGAACGGGCCTCAAGTTCCGTCCAAACACATTTAGCAATGACTTTGAACTTCGAGACCGATACTGTGAGCCCCATCGCTATGTTCATGGTATGTTCTATTATGCAATGTTATCATTTTTCGCCGTGTTCATTTGCACAGTAGAGGGACGAGAGCATAGAGTTACATCGGCCTATCACCCCTCGCGTATTATCGGAACAGTCCATAGGCCTATTCAATCCCTTTCAGGCCATCATTGTGTAGTGTAGACGTGAAAGCACTTACCGCGCTGATGCAGCATCCCTCTAAAAAGCCTGGAATCCTAACCTCACTACTGCGGTTAATACTACCCATCGTGTCTCGGCAACACTCCAAACTACAACCCCTCCCCGATCTAGCAACGCCGGTGCTCGCTTAGATTCAATGTCCTACATCTCGCCTCATTTCGCAGGGGAGCTCAATACCATGACGTACAACCACAGTGTGCATAAGACCGAACCGTGAGCGAAAACAAAATCGCGAACCGTGAAGGGTAGGCCCTATGGGCACACCAATTACAATGTGCCCAATTTCCGGACAGTCCACAAATTTGAGAAAGTACTTACTCATCAGAAAGTTACTAATGGTATCAGACGTTCCGTGAGTTTTTAGCGCTGGGAAAGGTGACGTTTTCGAGAAAAGAGGATTTTTGTATGAATTGCAAAAGATTGTCCACGGACGAGCGTTGGAGAAAAAAACCGTGCCCTTTCGCCTAATACCGCCCTCTATGTCTGAAGTAGTGAAGTGAAGAGTCCAACAAAGATGACACTGGAGATAGAGCAAGATGGAAACTACTAGCGATGAACAGCTTCCATTTCTACAAGGACACATTGCCCTCCCACTCTTAACAAAAGGGCGGCACACCTCGTGATGTACCTGGTACTGCATTAAATTAAACTCAATGAAACTTCCACTACCATTAGACCTCAGTGCATCCATTACTTCATTGCTGTTGTATAGGATGAGTTATTATTAAAACCTTTTCTATATCAACTTATAGAATATTTACTTTTCTACTTCTCTATGCAGGGTTTGTTTTGGGGTTTGTGTGGAGTTTGTTTTGGGGTTTGTGTGGAGTTTGTTTTGGGGTTTGTGTGGAGTTTGTTTTGGGGTTTGTGTGGAGTTTGTTTTGGGGTTTGTTTTTGGTGGTGTTTCCACTTGAATTTTTGTGAATAAACCGATCCGGGCGTATCAGCAAATGATAGTGTCCGTTCACCCACGACAATAAAAACGTCATACTCAATTGTGTTGGATCAAAAGACAGAAAAGAAAGAAAAGACCCTATTTACCAATTTGGGGGATTTTCTTTTTCTTTACGTAAATTGTGGGCCATTAATATTATAGGGTCTGATGTTTCTCAAAAATTGCCTTTGAGATATGAGAAAAGTCGTGCTAGAATCGGATCCGAGCGTCAGGCCCTGTTGCAAAATGGTTTATGTATTCAGTTTCAGTCATTGATAAAACAAAATTGAAAAAAGGGAGTTTGCAATATTTTGTTGTGCAACAGTGTTTTTTGTCATTTTTTTAACAATTCTGTTCGTTTTTTGAATTTTCTCATCATTTTATTTCAGGACGACTGACTTTTTGTCCGTGTTGGGAGTGGCGTTCATCCTGACCTGCTGCCCCGTTCTTGTTTTCTACTACACCATATCCTGCACTCACTACCAATGCGAACTGAGCGCGCCAATCAGACAGCTCTACCAGGGTGACGTCACCCTGCAGGCATTGTGGGATTGCGTGCCCTCGCTGACCTCCAAGGCTGCGGTCATCTACGCCTCTTGGTTTTCTTTCCAGGTTAGATTAGACAAGTTTGAATCTTGCACGAACTTTGTCCCTTGCAAACAATTAGGGTTAGGAATTACCCAAGTCTACCCCTAATGCTACCCCACCCCTATTCCTAACCAAACACTATTCTAACCGTACCCCTGCCCATAACCTTATCCCTACCCTATACCAGTCCTACCCCTGACACGAGAATGTGTGTGGCTCAGAGAACGTGTGTAGCGCTGAGAAGAGCTGGTAACTCAAAGAGTGAGTTTGGCTCTTAGAAGAGCTGGTAACTCAAAGAGTGAGTTTGGCTCTGAGAAGAGCTGGTAACTCTGAGAATGAGTGTGGCTCTGAGAAGAGCTGGTAACTCAGAGAATGAGTATGGCTGTGAGAAGAGCCGGTATCTCAGAGAATGAGTGTGGCTGTGAGAAGAGCTGGTACCTCAGAGAATGAGTATGGCTGTGAGAAGAGCTGGTACCTCAGAGAATGAGTATGGCTGTGAGAAGAGCTGGTATCTCAGAGAATGAGTGTGGCTCTGATAAGAGCTGGTAACTCAGAGAATGAGTGTGGCTCTGATAAGAGCCGGTATCTCAGAGAATGAGTGTGGCTCTGAGAAGAGCTGGTAACTCAGAGAATGAGTGTGGCTCTGAGAAGAGCCGGTATCTCAGAGAATGAGTGTGGCTGTGAGAAGAGCTGGTAACTCAGAGAATGAGTGTGGCTCTGATAAGAGCCGGTATCTCAGAGAATGAGTGTGGCTCTGATAAGAGCCGGTATCTCAGAGAATGAGTGTGGGTCTGAGAAGAGCCGGTATCTCAGAGAATGAGTATGGCTCTGAGAAGAGCCGGTATCTCAGAGAATGAGTGTGGCTGTGAGAAGAGCTGGTAACTCAGAGAATGAGTATGGCTCTGATAAGAGCTGGTAACTCAGAGAATGAGTATGGCTCTGATAAGAGCTGGTAACTCAGAGAATGAGTATGGCTCTGATAAGAGCTGGTATCTCAGAGAATGAGTGTGGCTCTGAGAAGAGCTGGTAACTCAGAGAATGAGTGTGGCTGTGAGAAGAGCAGGACTTACGGGGTCTTCTCTGAACTAACCCAACCTCGAAAGAGATTACAATCCTGATGTCGTCGCAAACTTTCCACATCACTTTCCTTCGTCCGCAGGTCTTTCTATGGAACCTTCCCGACGTGTGCCACTTCATTCTGCCCGGGTACCGAGGTGGCGTCTGCCTGGGAGCGGTCACCCCGGCCGGCCACCGCCTCCAGTACGGCGTGAACGGCCTCCAGGCCTGGCTCATCTCCAACGGTCTCTTCCTGGCCAACGCCCTGCACTTCCGCTGGTTCTCCCCCACGATCGTCGTGGACAACTACGGTGCCTTGCTCATCGTCATGAACATCGTGGGCTACAGCGTCAGTCTGTTCGTCATGATCAAGGCCTACCTGTTCCCCTCCTTCGCCGCCGATCGGAAGTTCAGCGGCAACCCCTTCTACGACTTCCTGATGGGGATCGAGTTCAATCCGCGCATCGGGAGGTGGTTCGACTTCAAGCTGTTCTTCAACGGGCGGCCGGGCATCGTGGCCTGGTCTCTCATCAACATGTCCTACGCGTGGAAGCAGTACGAGCTCTACGGCTACGTGACCAACTCCATGATCCTCGTGAACGGACTGCAGGCCATCTACATCGTGGACTTCTTCTGGAATGAGGCCTGGTACCTGAACACCATCGACATGCACCACGATCACTTCGGCTTCATGCTGGGCTGGGGAGACACCGTCTGGCTGCCGACCATGTACACGCTTCAGGTAAGTGAAGTGGCGTGAAGAGAAATGATGGCGTTGATAATAATATGTGACCCGGCACAATGACATAAAGAATATCCCACCAAACCACTTTTTGAGTAAACAACGCCTGAAGTTAAAGTATCTTTACAATTCGATTACAAATCAACTTTTTTTTTTTTTTCGGAAATTTTAAGTATCAGAGGATATTATATTTTGATATCATTTCAAAGCTAATGGTATACTCTTTCACATCATTAGAACATCTCAAAATCTCAAAAGTGGGGGTTATTCCTCATTATGCTGTGCTGGGTCACATATGAATTTGATGGGCTCGACGAAGATGACATAAAGGCCAGTGCTTCCAGACAAAAACTAAAAGTCTCAGGGATGATTACAAAAGCAATGATAATGACAAAGACTTCTTGTCATTATTCTTCAGTCTTTGGTAACAGTTTATGCATCATTTATGCATCATTATAACTACATTATCTCTGACCCAAATCACCAGGCAAACGGGCAAAGAACTGACGTGTATATATACGACAAAGGCTCGTTGAATTACAGTCTCACCTACCCAAAATCATATCATGATATGACTGTGATAACGCTTCGCTGGAGTCTTTTCCAGAAAATAATCCTCTCAACATCTCTCCAATTTTCCATTCCACCATCCAGGGCTTCTTCTTACAGAACTGACATGTAGGGCAAAGACTCGTTGAATTACAGTCTTACCGAGCCAAACTCATGTCATGACTGTGATAACACTTCGGTGGAGTCTTTTCCAGAAAATAATCCTCTCAACATCTCTCCAATTTTCCATTCCGTGTTCCAGGGCTTCTTCTTAGAGAACTGACATGTAGGGCAGAGACTCGTTGAATTACAGTCTTACCGAGCCAAACTCATGTCATGATCATGACTGTGATAACACTTCGGTGGAGTCTTTCGCCAGCAATCCTCTCAACATCTCTCCAATTTCCTTTCCACCATCCAGGGCTTCTTCTTAGAGAACTGACATGTAGGGCAAAGACTCGTTGAATTACAGTCTTACAGACCCAAACTCATGTCATGAGCATGACTGTGATAACGCTTCGCTGGAGTCTTTTGCCAGCAACCCTCTCAACATCTCTCAAATTTTCCAATCCGTGTTCCAGGGCTTCTTCTTAGAGAACTGACATGTAGGGCAAAGACTCGTTGAATCACAGTCTTACCGAGCCAAACTCATGTCATGATCATGACTGTGATAACGCTTCGGTGGAGTCTTTCGCCAGCAACCCTCTCAACATCTCTCAAATTTTCCATTCCGTGTTCCAGGGCTTCTTCTTAGAGAACTGACATGTAGGGCAGAGACTCGTTGAATTACAGTCTTACAGACCCAAACTCATGTCATGAGCATGACCGTGATAACACTTCGGTGGGGTCTTTTGCCAACAACCCTCTCAACATCTCTCCAATTTTCCTTTTCACCATCCGCGGCTTCTTCTTAGAGAACTGACACGTAGGGCAAAGACTCGTTGAATTACAGTCTTACAGACCCAAACTCATGTCATGACTGTGATAACACTTCGGTGGAGTCTTTCGCCAGCAATCCTCTCAACATCTCTTCAATTTTCCATTCCACCATCCAGGGCTTCTTCTTAGAGAACTGACACGTAGGGCAAAGACTCGTTGAATTACAGTCTTACCGAACCAAACTCATGTCATGATCATGACTGTGATAACGCTTCGGTGGAGTCTTTCGCCAGCAATCCTCTCAACATCTCTTCAATTTTCCATTCCACCATCCAGGGCTTCTTCTTAGAGAACTGACACGTAGGGCAAAGACTCGTTGAATTACAGTCTTACCGAGCCAAACTCATGTCATGAGCATGACTGTGATAACACTTCGGTGGAGTTTTTCGCCAACAATCCTCTCAACATCTCTCCAATTTTCCATTCCACCATCCAGGGCTTCTTCTTAGAGAACTGACATGTAGGGCAAAGACTCGTTGAATTACAATCTTACCCACCCGAACTCATGTTATGACTGTGATAACACTTCGGTGGAGTCTTTAGCCAACAATCCTCTCAACATCTCTCCAATTTTCCTCCCCACCATCCAGGGCTTCTTCTTGGTCTTCCACCCCGTCCAGCTCTCCTGGCCGGCAGCTGCCGGCGTGCTGACCCTAGGCCTGACCGGCTACTACATCTTCCGCGCGGTCAACTTCCAGAAGGACTACTTCCGTCGCACCGACGGCAGCGGGGCCATCTGGGGCGGCAAGCCCCGCTTCATCAGCGCCGAGTACCGCAGCGCCGACGGCAAGGTACGGCGCAGCAAGCTGCTGACGTCGGGCTGGTGGGGAGTGGCTCGCCACATGAACTACACGGGCGACCTGATGGGCTCGCTGGCCTACTGCCTGGCCTGTGGTCTGACGCACCTCCACCCCTACTTCTACATCGTATTCATGACCATCCTCCTGGTGCATCGCTGCGTGAGGGACGAGCACCGATGTCGTGCCAAGTACGGAGAGGCCTACGTTAAATACACGGCCAAGGTTCCGTACAGGCTCATTCCGTACGTTTTCTGAGATTTTCTGAGATTGGTGACTAATTCGGGAGGCCGCCATCTTGGATAGCTCAGGTGGTTAGGCCGTGTCCTAAACGGGCTTCCAGAGCTACAGCTAGGGCTATTGTCTTCACATCTCTGTGTTTTCCAATAGGGGGAAGACCTAGACCTAGCTCTAGACGCCCGTTTCGGACACGGCCTTAGTTAAAGATCTCGGGTTCAAGTCCCGGTCCAGTCAAACTTTCTTTGCCCATTTTCTTTCCCCCAAAAGTGTAACGTGTAATATACAAAAACAAAAATGTTGCAGTCTGCAGACTGCTTACTGATTTGAACAATTCAAAATAATGATAATCTCCAAAAATGTGGAGGGTCTGATATACCTTTTCCAATGGCAGAATGTACAATGTGAATTATTGTCGGGCCATCATTGACCAACGTTGGTCTATTATATCAACGTGTGACCTTGTTGGCCAATAACAGTACATTGTCGACCTTTGTATAGAATGACTAGATTTCTGTGAAAAATTCCTTTCTAAAAGAATTCATATGCGTGACGTAATTTCAAAATGAGAGGTTGCCATCAAATCTCTAGAAAATTAAGATTTAAGCCAGATGATAGCTGTATCTATTGCGTAATCGAGTGTTGGTTTCACACATCAACTGGTTACCGGTACATTCTTTGTCAAAAGCCAAGTGTACAGTGAGAAATTCGCGTATGAAATAGTAACACTGTTTATTTATGTGTAATTGTAGTTTGCTAGTTTAACAAACAATTGGGATTATAGTTATGGATGCATACTATATAGATGGTAGTTAGGGCTAAAAGTACTGCGTAATCGCATGCTTAACCATATACTTTGGGAACACGTTTTGTCCAATGCCATGCAAATGCGTATACCAAGATTCCAGTTTACCAATTTTTGAGTGTTGTTAATAAGGATAAAGTAGATCTAGCCTGTCTTGTTTGTTTGCCTATGAGACTGTAATAAATCCGATATTGTCTGAAATGACCAAAGACACAAACCACTGTTTGAAAGATATTGGTACGAATGCAATGCTTGAAACAATGCAGAAAGGTACGTATAAGTAGAAATAAAAGAACTTCATTTCTTAATTCACCTTCCAGGACTGAGAAATAACCGTTTTTACTTAATGTGGTGATTTTCCAAAGTTAAAACAGACTCCAAAGAATTCGTAGTATTGCAAAGAATGCATAACGATTACTTGGTTGACTAAATGTTTGTCTGAAATAAACGTGTGCGATACTGTTTGTAGGGCCTATTGCATGGTCTAATTTCGTTCTAATCATTGTGGTAAATGGTGGTGGTTCTAACGGTGTCTCCATAAAAGTAGGCCTATGATAAACTCTGCTATGTTAGACTTTGCTCTCGGTTATCTGAAGATATCGGATATAACTCTCCCTTCCTCTTATCGCGTCCCGCTATAGTCCGTGGCTCTCGGTAAAGTTGCCACGTCGACGTTGGGGCTCAGGCCGTGCCCTGCTCACTTTTCCCCCCACGAGCCGAGATAACGCGGCCGCTGCACTTAGTCCCGACTCGCCAACAGACCGTACATCTCCCACGGATCTTATTGGTGCGGTAGCGTCACGTCTACTGATAACAAGTTACTAGTCAGTGGAGAGAGGTTACAGTGTATCACCCTTTCCTCCCAAGTACACGTGTATTAGCACATTTTTACCGACCATAAAGCTGGTTTCGGTCCAACGCCGGGCATTTGCAACTATATCCATCTGGCGATTTACAATCGGACTTTCGATCACCAAAACCGTGAAGGAAGCCTTTCACCACCGTTGAAAAAAAGCTGTGCCAGCATTCTGAAGCCGATTCAAGTATGGGTATTTTGCGAGTATTGTGTCTCTGCCTGCTGGTAGTGTGCGCGGTCCAGTCAGAAGAGGCAGATCAGGCCGCGGTCAGCGACGGCGTAGACGAGAAATCCTGCCCCACGGGTGACGGAGGAGTCTGCAAAGCGGAGTCCGAGGCAACGGACGGCGAGGCGCCGGAGGCCAAGTACGCCGCCGAGAAACAGGAGCAACCGAAGGAGGAGGTGAAGGAGAGCGCCCCGGTGCAAGACAAGACAGACGGCGAGGCGAAGAAGGAGGAGGAGAAGGAGGAGAAGGAGAAGAAGCCGAGGAAGGGGGAGGAGGAACGCCACCTGGTCAAGATCGAGGTACTGGAGGAGGGCAAAATGTGCGACCGGATCAAGGCGACCAACGACGATGCGGTCACGGTGCACATGCGGGGCGTCAAGGCCTCGGACGGCAGCGAGTTCATCACCACGTGAGTATAGAACCCATACAAAGCAGTGGTGACAATACGCAGCGCCCAAAAGAGCACACACAGTGATGGAAATTTTCTGGTCTTCGTTTAAAATGTATTTTATCCATTGTCATGCGTATTGGGCATTTGATTGTGATACCATGTTGATAATTATTGTTAATAATACTTAAAGTAGGCCTACTTATTGCTTTATCTTCGAATTTCGGTTTTGAATAGGCCCTATATGCGTGAAGCGGGTTGTTTCCAATATTTCTGACTTATTTTACCCAACATCTGTCCAACGTTGGTTAAATGCCAATTGGTATACAACATTATTCTATTAAATACCAGCTCTTGGATTTTGATTTCTGATGAAAGTTAAGCGTTGGGAGAGCGATTTTGCCGAACACCTTCTTACCCAATAATTTCGCGGTGAAGATCTTATTAAAAAATATCGTTTTGAGGTAAGAAACACAAAGGACGAATTATGAATACCAAGCGTATTATGCTATCGGAAATCGGCAGATTTCAAACCAAAAGAAATGAATGGCCACTGCACAATCAACGGACCGTTAACGAAATTAAGGCTTAGGCCTATAGGCTCGGGCATATCCGTTGGCCATTTTATTTCTCTCACCCGTTTTAATGGCATTTAGAAACAAGCGTTTGGCCCCCAGTTTCTCGGTGAAAACTCTGTACTTATCAAGCCTTTGCCTTTGAGAAAGGTCTATGCAAGTATCGAAACGTCAGGCCCTCTAACTTTTGAGAATTACTTATCAAGCCAACAAACCTTCAAATTCGACCACAAACCACAACCATGTACTTTTAGGTTTTGTTAGACGTAGACGAAGCTTGAGCCTGATCCATGCATGGTTTCGTAAAGGGCCATACATTAATGGACCTTTCCCATGAAATATGCAAATTAGACCTAGCGCATGCGCTTAACTAAATTGGTGGGCAAGCGGGCTGTCAACCAATCATAGTTTTCCACGGGCGTGCGCGCGTTCCTTCACACTAACAGTTTGGCGTGCGTTCATTGGCTATTCAGCGTCTCCTGCGCGCGTATTTCGAAACCTGCACGCAATGCGCACTCGTTTGCCCACCAATTTAGTAAAGCGCATGCGCCAGCTCTTATTTGCATATTTCATGGGAAAGGTCCATTTTGTCCGCGATCTGCAATTTTTCTGTCCTATACCCAAATAGGTACAATGAGGACGGCTCCGAGGGGCTCTCCATACCGTTCCGTATGGGCGTGGGCGACTCCATCAAGGGGCTGGAGTTGGGAGTGATCGACATGTGCATCGATGAGATGCGCCGCATCACCGTGCCAGCCTCTCTGGTCAGGAACGGCAGGGAAGAGTTCAAAGGTGAGGCCGTGACCTTTTCTAGAGTTGAGAATATCTCGAAGCCTGACTGACTCGGTGGAAACATGGATTTGTTCCCCTTGTTAGTCATCTGGCCCCGTTTTAAGAGGAATGCCAATTCCTTTGTCCAGCTTTCCCGAGTTCCTTCCTATCTCATTCCTTCCTTTCTTGTATAGCCCTTAACATACCTTAACATAGAGTAGCTTTATAGTCTTGTTTCTGGCGAAATTCCTTCGCCAAATATAAATCAAAAGGCAGCAACAACAAGAAGGGAAACAATCCTGAATCTAGATTCACTCTCTCTCTCCCTCCCTCCCTCTCTCTTTCGCCCACTCCCTCTTTCTCTCTACCTCTTCCTCCCACCCCTTCCCCTCTCTGTCTCCCTCCCCTCCCTCCCTTTCTCTTTCTCTCTCCCCTACTTCCCTCTCTTTCTCTCTCCCCCTCCATCCCTCTCTCTTTTTCTCTCCCCTCCCCCTCTCTTTATCTCTTCCCCCCTCTCTCTCTCCCTCTCCCTATCTCTTTTCCTCTCCATATCTCTCCCTCCCACTATCTCCCCCTCCATCCCTCTCTCTTTCTATCTCCCCCTCTCTCTCTCTTTCTCTCCCGCTCCCCCCTCTGTCTCTCCCTCTCCATCTTCATACCTCTCCCTCCATCTCCCCTCTCTCTCTCCCTATCTCTCTCCCTCTCCCTCTCCCTCTCCCTCTCCCTCTCCCTCTCCCTCTCCCTCTCCCTCTCCCTCTCCCTCTCCCTCTCCCTCTCCCTCCCCTCTCTCTCTCTCTCTCTCTCTCTCTCTCTCTCCCTCTCCCTCTCCCTCCCCTCTCCCTCTCCCTCTCCATCTCCCTCTCCCTCTCCCTCTCCCTCTCCCTCCCCTCTCTCTCTCTCTCTCTCTCTCTTTCTCTCTCTCTCCCCCCTCTCTCTCTCTGTCTGTCTCTCTCTCTCTCCCTCTTCCCCTCCCCTCCCCCCCTCTCTCTCTCTCCCCCCCCCCACTCTTTCTCTCTCAGGCGACAAGATACCGCGAGGCGAGGACCTGATCTTTGAGGTGCGTCTCCTGGGCGCGGTGCCCAACTACCAGAAAGGCATGCCCAACATGTTCAAGAAGTTTGACATCAATAAGGACGGCGTCATCCAGCGCGAGGAGGTAGGGTTGGATGTACAGTATAAGAATCCCTTACAGGATATTTTGTAAAATAACTGCTCCATCAAAAAAGCCTGAGTAAGTACCAAAAGTGCCACCTCAAAATGATTTCTCCTCCTGCCCATGGTTCGTCACAGATGTACGACTCAATCGTCGGGGACGGTCAGATGTTCCCCAGAGGCAGCGAGATTGTCGACATACTGACGGACGAACAGATCGAGAAGGCAGACAAGAACGAGGACGGTGTGATACAGTGGGAGGAATTCAATCTACCAAAGTGGGACGAGATGTGAAAATTATCTTCGCTCACTGTTTTTTTTTTCTAAATATATTCTTGGTCATATTGAGACCAAAACTTCTCCTCTAAATGAAAAGTTTAAAACTCAGACTGTTTAACAGTAGATATTTTCAAGGCTTTCAATATCTCATCGGTCGAACAACGAAGTGACCTTTAAACTTTATCAATTTTATCGGTATTTTAGGATATTAAGCGCGTTCGACATTTTGCTTTTTTGACAAAGCTAATTCCGCTATGCTCACAAAGGGATACTTCACACTCAATTATTTAAAGCCATTTATTTATACGATTAAGTGAGAGATATTACTCTAATTGTCAGAGACTGAAAAGAAAATTAGTATGGGCAACATTAATAAACTAAGACCCATTTTCGTACGACCGTGTACGCGATTTAAGGCACGCATAGTAATCGATATGACAACATGCCTACTGATGTCAGCTCTCAAGTACACGAACATAAAATCTTCAACCAAAATGGCGAACATATCCTGACCCTTATTTGAGTATTTCAAATGATCTGGCACTAATTTACCCCAAACTTGCGTCGTTTTAAAGTTGAAAACGCGCACGCGCAGTGCACTGTGACCCCCTGCTGTCAGTTATGTGGTAATTTGTTTCTGTAATTACATGTGTATTTTGTATCTGCCATCATGAGAAAAACGTAAACCTTTTCACTTTTTTGAGCCCTTCGCTTGTGAGTTTTTTGTGCTACATTTATTTCCTCGATGACTCAGTATGGCTGGACAACTCCTAATGCCAAATAATATCATAATTATCCTAATAATTGCTATATTATAAATAATCATTGCTTTATCATAATAAAATGAAGTTTGGGGACTAATGTTTGTTAATTCAGTTACTTCCGGCTTCTTTGATCAATCTTGATAATATATAATCAACATAGGGGCCTACATAACTTTGTGTCGATATAGATAATTGATCGTTGATTGCCTGAAATCTAAACAGTGTTTCTTTTCAGTATCTCCTGTGATCCGTATCCCTTTACTCCACGTATCTCTTTTAACTCCCCTTGCTGTCTATTTTTGTCCTTCATATGTGTACTTTTATACTTGAAAAAAAATAGCAGAAAATTGTGGGCCTGTTTTTCGATTCTGGTAGGACCTAGGCCTATCTTAAAAGCTGCCCTTGTATAAGAAAAGTCTCGCAAGGATGGGAGCATCATCACCCCCTAAATTTGTGAGATATCTAAATATTCATGTCCCTGTTAGTATTACTTTTGCAAGATTCTAGTCAGGAAAATTACAGCTGTCAAGAAACTCAATTGTTTCAGTAAACTCGCGTGGATAACACTAACCCTACCCCGACTTTCAAAATATAGAGACAGTGTTTGATTTTTAGTGTTAGGGCTATCTGTATAATGAACTTGTACAATGGAATAAGCACCATTTACCATTGCCTTAAAATTTAAATGACAGCAATTCGCGTTGATAAACAAGCCAAACTTATGCTCGCGTTTCATGTTACAAAGTACAGCTTTACTCACCTCAGACGACCAGTTCCTTCCATGAGATTTCCGGAAACCACTTCAGAAGGAAAAGTGTCACTGAGAAGGGTGAATTAGTTGAACTTTCGGCAATTTCACGGTGACTCCATCGGTGATGCAGACAACAACCTAGTTTTATGTTTTCGCTGGTACTACGCACAGCCTAAGGCCTACTGTTTGCCGTTCGGATATGCGCCGGGAGCAGCGAAACGGCGAAATACAAAATGTTTACACGCCAAAAGTTTGTCACAGATCGTCTGACTTTGGGCTGTCATTTTTGATCACGTCAGACTGAAATGTGCTCGTCTACGCAATTATAAGGTTTCTTCTATTCAACTTGGGATAAAATGCTATTTTTTGAGAATCGTGAAAGTACAAATCAAAACTTTGTGATGAATTTGTGATGAAACTATTTCTAAGTACATGTAGTAATTGTACTAGTAGTTTTGCAGATGGCTTCGACGACATGGCTACATGTCTGAAATATTTGCGGATATTCCATTTTGGCCTGAGAAATGTTATTGAGTGTATTCCTGGGAAACTTCCAGAATGACAAGGGAATTAAAATGTTACAATTTCCATCTGTAATGTTCCATAAAAATTAAGAACCCAATCACAATTTTTTAAAATCAAACACTCTTTCATTTTATTTCCATTTGGTGAATGACAACATAACCACGCTCATATAATCCACTTTCAATTTTTTTCTGCATCCTATTCAGATACAAGTGTATTATTAGTTTTTATTCTGGCTTACAATTTTCTAATTTCTCTTTAAGTCATTTCTCAAAGACGCCTGAAAAAAGTGTCAATTCTGAAAACGTTGGCAAATCGACCCCTTATATTCACAAGATCAAATAATACCATAGGGTTCTGTCACTAAGCAGATGCAAGGGTAACAAACAAGTGTGACATCTTTGCATCTTTGTACAGATTGACAAGTCTCCGGACTAAAATGATTCACAGTCTGAAATATCCGGGAGAACAAATAAATACTCATGTCAATAGGACGTTTGAAGCAATCCTTTTGGGGCTAGGCAATCTTAGATTCAACTATCATTTTTTCTAAAATTGATTCTTTCCTAAATTTGATGAGTACAATGTGGTGACACTCAGGACAGCGTTACGTCTTTGAACGCAGAATTGGTAGGCCTGCTTAAGACTACTGAACAATCTGACACCAACACCCGTGCTTTTTATATCCTCCGTTGCATGCTGGGAGCCATGACCCCGATTATTGAGGTCGCGACCCCGGCGTACAGAAATAGTCCACCCTTCGCTTATACTTCCAAAATGGAGCTCATTCTTTAGCTGTTCGCTTTTCATCTGTTGCCGCAATAGATGTCTCAAAAACCTTCAATTTCTCAAGTCTGTTAGACTGGAAGCGTGGGCCGATTCACGGAACATCGAGAACTTGGGCAGGCTGCGAGTCTGTCAGATTACGGTGAACGTGTGGGACAGTTTTCACGGTCTCAACCGGGAGTTTGGAGTGTACTGTGGACTTTGCTGAATCTCATATCACTTGGAAGTGCCCAAGACACCACATCATCAATGTACAATTCCCATACATCCCGTAATTGACTTGCCCCTTCAGAATAGATTTTTCACCGATTCTTCAGATTTTTCGATTTTTCACCGGGAAAATCCAATGTTGAATCTGGTTCAAATACTTCTGCATTCAACATGCAAACCTTAAGGACATCTTAGAAATTTTGAAGAAAAACAAAGTGGAAAAAAAAAGAAGCAATGTGCCGTTTCTACTACTAACTCCGATGTTTCAGTGAGCTCAACGTCAAGATTGCTTATTCAATGCCATCAATAAGAATGGGACCTATTGGGTGGACGCTTGGGGGAGAGGGAAGTAGAAGGGAGGAGGACTGGGGGAAGTCTATGCACTCAGGAGCTGGTCAATGTAAGGGGTGTTGCCTAGATTGCCGCTAGCCGCCATCGAGAGCTTGCCATTAAAGGCACGTTTGGCCAGCTGTGGGAGACAGAGAGAAAAGCGGACCAAAGTTATTCCACCAAAATCCCATCATATTTATGACAAACAAAGAAAAAGGAAAACTAATTGGGAAATAACACTTGACAGTTTGCGTGGTGGAAATACTAAGTGGAAGGTTTGCAGCGACACCATGTAGCTCTTTTTTCAAGGAGTGTGGCTCTGAAAAGAGCCGGTAACTCAACGTTTCGGGTAGTGTGTAGTGTACTCTGCCCATCGTCAGGAGACTGCTGGATTCCAACTATCATCAGTGTATTTAAATGGAAATCTTAAAGATATAGATAAGGCCTGATGTCTCAATCCTAGGGGGACCTTAGGGCCTACTGTTTGCCATTCGGATATAGACGGGGAGCGGCCAAACAAAATATTTACCCCAAAAAAACTATGTGTCAGATCGTCTGACTTTTCGTGCTGTCAATATTTATCACATATCAGACTGAAATGTGCCCGTCTACACAATTATAAGGTTTCTTATTTCTCAACTTGGGACAAAACGCTATTTTTTGAGAATCATGAATGTAAAAAATAAAACTTAATGATGAATTTGTGATGAAACTAGTTTGAAGTACACTGTTCCAGTAGGCCTAGTGTTGATGACACGGGTACATGATGGCTTTGACGTAATTAAATTTTTTGAATGACAGGAAATGAATGCCTTCGAGAAAGGTCCTGCGAGACCAGACCGAATGTAGGGTGGGAAATCACACGAGGAAGCAACTGAATGCACCGCGGCTGGCCCACTGTCTGGCGCCCCGACTCCCGCATTACCTTGAGTGCGTCGTCTCCCGTGATGCCGTCGATGCTGGCCATGACGTCGTCCGGCGCGGCATAGCTGCCGGTCATCAAGGCCTGCACACCGATGTCCTCAAAGACGCTGGCCTGGTTCTCCAGGCTCATCAGCACGGCGGCCTTCAGCTGGTTCCTGAGAGGGAGAGGGATGGGTTGTGGCAAGGCACCAAACATCACCCACAAAGACAACGTCAAAGGCCCTATGCGGCTCAACTACAGCCGCGTTTCCGCTGGATTTATTTTGGTCAGAGAAGGAACAGAGGTGGCTTTGCCGGTGGCCTGGCTGAGCTTGGACGTGGCCGTCTGGCTGCCCCGCTTGATGTACGGTCCCGTGCCCAGGGTCAGCGAGACGATGGTTACTTTCCCCAGTTTAAGTCCAGTGGAAACGGCCCAGTTAAATTTCCTCTCTGTTCTGCCGAACGAGTACTTATACTGGTCCACTTCTTCCCAGTAAAAGTGGCCAGGTAAGTATAACCGGGCCAATTTAGTTCAGTGGAAACGCACCACACGGTAAAACGTGACTCGGTAAAAAAAAACCACATCTGGCCTATGACGTAACACGTACATGCACTGTGCAAAATGTCACATCGCAATGCAGTTTGTAATCCTGTTTGCACAAGGAAGACTTTTCCTGCTTAGCAGATTCTCCCACTTCTATGAAATTGTTTCCAGATGCCAAAGAAACCCTGTTAATCAGTAAACAAAGATTTTCATTTTTTCTCAAAAGCTGTGAAAAGATACAACCCAGCACTCATGGTCAATGAAAGTATGCGTCGTCATGCGCTGAAAGGTGTCAAACTAGCTTGGGCATTTGAGTTTTTGTCAATACGTGAGCAGTTTTGATGATTTGCTGTAAACATTAACAGTCTGACCTATCTGTGACCTTACTTTGCCCTGGTGAGGTCCTTGTCGTCAATGTTGCCCTTGGTAATGGAGCCCATCTGAGCCATCAGGGACTTCAGCATCTGAGAAGGAAAAGCAGACACACACAAAAAAGGACTCAAATAAATAGAGGTAAAAACGGACGGGGAACTTTTTGTTATCAATTTCTGAAAAATGAACAAGAAAACTTTGACTGGACGAAAAATGAACAAGAAAACTTTGACTGGACGAAAAATGAACAAGAAAACTTTGACTGGACGAAAAATGAACAAGAAAACTTTGACTGAATGAAAATTGAACAAGAAAACTTTGACTGAATGAAAAATTAACAAGAAAACTTTGACTGGACGAAAAATTAACAAGAAAACTTTGACTGGACCAGGACTTGAACACGAGACCTCTGGTTTTGCATACCAGCACTCTCACCATCTGAGCTATGCAGCCCTTAGATGCCGGCCTTCCCAAATAGTCAACTAGTCTTTGCCAATTGGTCATGCAATGGTTAATTGTGGGCTTTATATTCACATATCTTCATAATTGTACAATCAAAAAGTTTTCATTTTAAAATGGACTTCTTACGAAGAGCTACTTTCAAAAAGTGGTAAATATCGATCTATTTACTTGGAAGAAACCCAGTTTTCCTCCTTTAAATAAGATTTTGAAAAATTGGTAAATTGGTAATTGATTGGACCTGGACTTGAACCCAAGACCTCTGGTTTGCGTACCAGAGCTCTCACCATCTGAGCTATCCCGCCCTTAGATGGCAGCCTTCCCAAGTAGTCAACTAGTCTTTCCGGGACGAGGGCACCAGTCAGAGGCAATGCAATCATTAACTGCCGTACATCTCCATTCAGATGCAAACAATTGTTGTGAACCTGGTTACAGCAGCTCGGGGATCACACAAATGAAGTAAAAAATGTGGCAAGGAACTTTTTAACCATTTTGAAAAAATGGCCAAAAAATAGACAGGACCGGGACTTGAACCCGAGACCTCTGGATTAATGTACCAGTGCTCTTCCTTAGATGGTGGCCTTCCCTTTACGGGGTGGGGCACCAGTCAGAAGCATTCAACCATTAACTTATAACGGGTTTAAGTCCAAGTCCAGTCCAAGGTTTCTTTGCAACTTTTTTTCAAACAAAAAAGGACAGTACTTCACACGGATAAAAATCCATGAAAGAAACCATTAGTGACGTCAACCCCCAATGCACAGTCTCATCGGGTGGATACAGCAGAAGGAACGTACCGGTGCCATCTGGTCGCCATGGGTTACGGCAAACATCCCAAAGAGTCCAGAATCGCTGTACGACATGTTGAAGCAGCTCGTCTGTGAAGGGAACAGAAAACGGTCTCCTTAGTCACAATTCAAACTAATACAAAGCTGTGGGAATAATCTTCTTCTTTTTTTCCTTGCAATTAAAAGCTTGGCCACAAAATGGAGAAGAGTTTACATGTGGAAACAAATGTGATATTCTACTTTTGAAAAATGGCAAAGAAAACGTTGACTGCCAGACTGGGACTGGTTTGTATCTGAATGTAAGCGGGGGTACGGTCGCTGGAGATATAGGGCTGTTAATGGTTGAATTGCTTCTGGCTGGCACCCCCACCCCGGCAAAAGACTAGTTAACTATTTAGGAAGGCCTCCATCAAAGGGCTGGATAGCTCAGATGGTATTAGCACTGGTGCACAAAACCAGAGGCCTCGGGTTCGAGTCGCAGTCCAGTAAATGTTTTCTTTGCCATTTTTCTATTTTATCTGAATTTTTGATGAAAACTAGTTTTCAGTTCATTTCTGTTACCTATATAAAAATCTCCAGCATCTGACAGTTAGAGTCTTCAATGTCACTAAATCTCATGAATAACTGGCCTTAGATCTAATAATATGAAAAATCCACTTAGAATTAATTTTAAAATTTAGTGGGCCTGACGTTTCGATCCTAGCAGGACCTTTCTCAAAGGCAGAGTGACAAGGACAAAACAGATACATGTACACGAAGGAAGGGGGGAGAGTGAATAGGACACGGATGAGAAACAAAGGACAAAGAGTGAAGCTGGTAGGGAGAGATCAAAGGGAAGGGCAGGGGGTAGGGTAGGGATTAATGAGAGGAGGGGGAAAGATCAAAGAGAAGGGCAAGGAGTGGGGTAGGGATTAGTGACAATAGGGGGAAAGATCAAAGAGAGAAGTGTGAAGGACTGAACACAAAAGAAGGATTATCAGAAAGCTGCATGGTGTTAGTCATTACCCTCCTGGATGTTGAGACCATGTGGTTGAATAGTCCGAAGACGCTTCATCCACATTTTCTCACGGCTAAGACGGACAGCATTATTACGGTGACCAAGTGATTCTATGCCCAGTACACTCATGTCTGATATCGAATGATCAGGGAGATTGAAGTGATACCCAACAGGGGTGTCCATTTTACCAGTTTTGATAGTAGACCTATGGCCATAGATTCGTTTTTTGAGGGTGTTTTTGGTCTCGCCAACATACTGAATATTACAAACTCTACAAGAGATGAGGTATATGATGTTTGAGGTAGTGCACGTGATAGAGCCATAGGTCGTGTGGGTAGTTCCAGAAGAATGTCCATTGAAAGAGTCTATTTCCTTGACATGTGTCTTGCAAACAATGCATTTCGAGGTACACTTAAATGTACCAAATTTGGTTGGAGGTGAAGAGTCCAAAGGGGGAACCTCTGCTCGGACAATTAAGTCACGCAGGTTACGGGGGCGCCTGAAAGCCAAAACAGGCGAATTAGGAATGGCTTCAGCCAGACGATCCGAAGTGTGGAGAATATGGTGGTTTTCCTTAGTTATCTTCCTGAGAGGAGGAAGAGAGGGGTGGTAGGAAGTAACTAAGGGAACCTTGGGCTTGTCCTTGGGACCTGGTGGCTTTTGTTTTAGTGCCGAACTTCTGGGAATGGAATAGACTTTAGCAATGGAGTTCTTCACTTGGCGAGAACTATAGCCTCTAGCAACCAAGTTACTGGCCAATACACGTGTATGGCGGCGAAAGTCAGACTCATTGGAACATATACGCCTCAATCTGAGGGCCTGGCTGTAAGCTATACCAGTCTTACAGTGTCTAGGGTGACAACTGGAGGAATGGAGAATTAATTTTGTCAAAAATGAGTGAAATGTTGAAAGGGTTAATCTCAGAATACTGATAACTAACATACCTGCTAACATATCTTAGGAATACTTCTGCTAAAAAAAGAGCAAACTACATAGGAATACATGTGTATTTCCAAGCCAAAAATCATAATCTGTTGTCAAGAGCTTGTAAAAAGTGATACATTTTTACCAAAAAAGTAGGGAGGAATGGTCAGCAGCTATGAACTAAGGTTAACCCATATCCGCCTGACTGGTTAGAGCACATAAACAGTGTTCCTGCCGAAGCCCCTATCACAAAACCAAAATGTGAATCGCAAGAAAAAACTGTCAATGACAGCTTAAAAAAACAACAAACAAAAAAACAACAACTATATACGTACCAGTGGAAAGAGTACGAAATTTACTTCATTATGCTACCAGAAAATGTAAATTATCATAAATCATCTTAAAATTTAGTGGGCCTGACGTTTCGATCCTAGCAGGACCTTTCTCAAAGGCAGAGTCATAAACCATATTAACAACAGAACATTGAATGGGATAACCCCATCATTTTCACAAACCTAAAAATAGAATTTCACGTAGTTCGGCATTTGCAGCCTTCCTGCATCCTACAGGAAATGCCGCAACTCGGCACATACATGTATGGGTTAATAAGTCGCTTTGGTGTAGGGCAACAATGAACAGATATAGAGAGCAATTCTATTTTATCTGAATTTTTGATGAAAACTAGTTTTCAGTTCATTTCTGTTACCTATATAAAAATCTCCAGCATCTGACAGTTAGGAATACTTCTACTATAAAAAGATCAATCACAGAGCAAACTACATAGGAATACTTGTGTATTTCCAAGCCAAAAATCATAATCTGTTTTACAAAAGAAGAGAGGAATGATTCCTCAAAAATAGGAATGGTCGCCAGCTATGAACTAAGGTTAACCCATATCCGCCTGACTGGTCACAGTCGTAAACAGTGTTCCTGCCGAAGCCCCTATCACAATAAAAAAAACAAAATGTGCATCGCAAGAGAAAATTTTCAAAGACAGCTTAAAACCCCCCCCCCCCAAAACAACAACTATATACCAGTGGAAAGAGTATGAAATTTACTTCATTATGATACCAGAAAATGTAAATTATCATAAACCATATCAACAGAACCGTGAATGGGATAACCCCATTATTTTCACAAACCTAAAAATAGAATTTCACGTAGTTCGGCATTTGCAGCCTTTCTGCATCCTACGGGAAATCCCGCAACTCGTAGGGCAACAATGAACAGAGATAGAGAGCAAGGAGAGGAGCTTACTGAGAAGGGAACGGAGGTGGCTTTGCCGGCGGCCTGGGTGAGTTTGGACGTGGCCGTCTGGCTGCCCCACTTGATGTACGGTCCCGTGCCCATCAGATGCTGCAGCACGCCCAGGGTCAGCATGTCCTTGCTGCTCAGCGCGGCCCCTTGCACGCCCAGCGCCACGTAGGAGTACGGCGAGTCTCGCTGGCAACGGATCTCACCCCCTGGGGAGCGACAGCAAATTGTTGAATGGCCGCTCACGGTTTAGAGACGGGGAAGGGGGGGAATTTGCAAATATTGAGGGTGAACCAAAAATCCTCCTCTAGGCCTCAAGGGTGAATTTTCCATCGATTGGCGGAAGAATGTCCAACCTGTTTGCTCTACTCGGGAACCAATAGACCGATTGCGTGATGTCATTACATCACAAATTCCCCCCCTTCGCCCACTATAGTGGGCGAAGGGGGGGAATTTGTGATTATTGAGGGTGAACCAAAAATCCTCCTCTAGGCCTCAAGGGTGAATTTTCCATCGATTGGCGGAAGAATGTCCAACCTGTTTGCTCTACTCGGGAACCAACAGCCTGATTGCGTGATGTCATTACATGACTTATAGTGGGCGAAGGGGGGGGGGGGGAATTTGCGAATATTGAGGGTGAACCAAAAATCCTCCTCTAGGCCTCAAGGGTGAATTTTCCATCGATTGGCGGAAGAATGTCCAACCTGTTTGCTCTACTCGGGAACCAATAGACCGATTGCGTGATGTCATCACGTGACTTTTAGTGGGTATTCAGGTAAGGTCTTGGGTACAAACTCTGGAAAATTCTTCATAGATTGGTGGAAGAATGTCCAACCGGTTTGCTCTACTCGGGAACAAATAGACCGAACAAATAGACGTGACTTAAAGTGGGCGAAGGGGGGAATTTGTGATTATTGAGGGTGAACCAAAACAAAATCCTCCTCTGGGCGTCAAGGGTGAATTTTCCATCGATTGGCGGAAGAATATCCAATCTGTTTCCTCTACTCGGGAACAAATAGACCTATTGCATTATGTCATCTGTGACTTATAGTGAGTATTCAGGTAAGGTCTTGGGTACAAACTCCGGAAAATTCTTTTCTTAGATTTCGAGAAAGAAAAGCCTCGATCGAACAAACTAATGCAACAGTCATCGCGTACTTTACAACAGCTTGATTGTTTGATACAATAGCGCTCTATAAATAAACTAGAGTGCGCACTCATTGCGTGACGCGTGCCGACAAGGGGACTGCGACGCCATTACCAAAGAGGTGCAAATGCATGGATCTCTATGGGGCAAACTAATCCCATTTTTTTTACAAAAGAAAGTAGCACATTAAAATTCGCCAATCCCTTGAGGTATTGATGGCCTTTCCTTTCATTACTAAAAAACATTTCTATAACATTTTAGTTTCCGCATTCACAACCTATCGGCTATACCTTTCCCCATATTACGCGCGATTGCTACAGACATCCGGGTACTTCGAGCTGAAGTTGACCTCTTTGGTAATGGCGGATGCGCATCCATGTCGGCACACGTTCGTACCGCGCGTTGATAGGCGAGTGCGCACTCTAGTTTATTTATAGAGCTCTATGTTTGATACCCACTATAGGTTACGTGGCCTACAGGGCACAATGGGTCAATTGTTAACTCAGTGAGGTCTATAAGCCACCCACCTGCATATTTGGCTACAGGGCTCTCGTTCTTAACACCTCTCTTCACGTCAAAGTTCTCGCCGAAGGCCTGCAAGTCGGCGTGGTCCACACCTAAGGGGGGGTGAGAAAAAAGTAACAGCGCCCTCTGTGGTTTGTAAAACAGCATCAGAATTAGACTTGCTACTAGTCATGTGATAGCAATTTTTTTTTTTT
This sequence comes from Luidia sarsii, assembly GCA_949987565.1. Lineage (NCBI taxonomy): Eukaryota > Metazoa > Echinodermata > Asteroidea > Paxillosida > Luidiidae > Luidia > Luidia sarsii. Next base: position 2,845,706 of record OX465104.1, on the reverse strand, counting down.
CCACTGTGATGGGATCGGCAGGGTTTCTTTTCAAATTTGTGTTTACTGAATGGTTTCATCCTTGTTTTCTGTTTTCAAATGGCTTGTTTCTCCCTAAGTCATTTCAAAAAAATTCTGAGAATGAATGTACACTTTTTCTGATAACGTGAAAATGCAATATGCTGCAGCCCTCAAACATAATTAAAGCTTGTAAAATGGCCTTTCCATCCATGAGCAAAGCATGTTTTTTTTATAGAAATTGCGACATAAGGATTCTTTTTGGCAGAGTGGGGCGCATTTGTCTAGACCATTTTCTAAACAGACTCCCCCCGCCCCCACCCAAACTCACCTAGTCCCACCAGAGCCATGTTCTCGGCCGTGTACATGCTGTTGACAAACTCCAGCAACATCTCCGTGTTGATCTTGCCCACCATGAAGTCCGTCGCGTACAAGGAGCGACCCAGCGTCTCCCTGAAGGCGGCACTGTGCAAGTTATCCAGCACCTCTGCAATCGGGGGGGGGGGGGGGGGGGGGGGGGAGAACGAATGGATAGATCACAGATAGAATAAGATTTTTTTTTGCATCAAGGAGAAATCATTATCACATCTATTTATTTTAGATGTAATCCGGCAGGCAAAAGCACTTGTACTGGTCCTAGTGGTCAGAGGAGATGAGGCAGGGGTTGGGTTCGCAAAGGTCCCTCGAGATATCTGCGAAGGTCCCCAAAAAGAGAAATTGGTTCGTCAACAAAACAATAACCGTGGGGGTATGCTGGGGGTATGTGTCACAAAATCAAAGCATTTTTTTTGTTTTATTATTATTTTTTAAAAACAAATTCGCCTAAAACAAGGCTGAAAAGCCACTCAAGGTTAAGGGCTAGTTAAAGAAGAGGATAGAGAGGGACTCAGGAATGCCGGAGATACGAATTAACATTCCTCTTGAAAATGGCAAGATCATAGGCAGGGGGAAAGTAAGAACCAGGAAGGGAATTCCAGATGGAGGCAGAACGAGGGAAGAAGCCGTTCCGATACCACTCTGTTCCACACCTTGGGACAGATGGAGTGCATGGGTGAGAGGAGGCAAACAGCCTGGTTGCTCACTGACTGGGGGGGGACCAGGTCGGCAGGACCGGGTCGGCAAGATGCCACGCGGTACCCACCGCTATGCGACCATGACCAGATCGGTGGTCAATTGGTTACGATGTCTGCACTAGAAATCAGGAGTCATGGGTTCAAATCCCGCCTGAGCTGCTGAATTTTTTGTCAGCGGGTTATCGGGCAAAGCAATGAGGACACAGTGTTAAAATACTCATCAATCAGGGCAAACCCTCCTTGAAGAATATTCTGGGCTGCTGAAGCCAGGTTTACGCCGATCGGTTGTTTGCATCTGAATGAAAACAGGGGCGTGATCCCTGGAGATGTACAGGAGTTGATGGTCAAGAGCTTCTGACTGCCAGAGGGGAAAACTTTGGTTGAGAAGTACAAAGAGTTTCCCCACATGGAGAACCTATTCTCGGTTGCGGCTGCCAAAAAAATTCACCCCCGGGCATCGGAGGTAGAGGGACGGGGAAAGGTCTCGCTAGGACGGAAACGTCCGGGGCCAACTTACCGATCTGAAGCTGGTCCTTGTTGGAGGCCAAGTCAAAGAGGACTCTCTTCTTCTTGTCTTGAATTTCCCAGGGTCTGAACTGCTGGCCGGTGGTGCAGGCCTGCAGGTAGGAGGCTGCCGTTTCTCTGGAGGGGTGGGGGGGGGGGTAGGGAGGAGGGGGTGAGGAAAACAAGGTTTACACAATTCAGACTAAATTTGAAAGCTACAGAGATGTAAGTGACCGACAATGTCATTTCCTGAAAATCAACGAAGGTTACTAAATTGTGAGTGAGTGCCTACGCGACTGAGAGATGCGACTGGGAGTGAGTGCACACGTGACTGAGAGATTCACGACAGGGGTGCAGGCGCCCTTCAGTTTTTATGGTATGAACAGATAAAAATTTGCAGTTTTAGATACCTGTTTGACATAAAATAAGAAAATAAAAACAAATTCAGGAAGTTTTACATCCATGCCACTATAAGTAGGTAAAACTGGAAAAAATCACGAACAGATCCTACTGTACTGATACAGTCTAGTCTAGTAGTACCAGTTAATACTATTTCTAGGAATGGAGATTATTGGAGATCATATTTATGGGTCTAGTGTGAAGTTTGTAAACAATGCAATGCATTACATGTATTTCAATAATCTGCATTTATTACTGGTTAACAACGGGATGGATTGAGTAAAAAGGTATTTAACATCCAATTCAATCCCTAGAAGAATCAAGAGTTCAAGTCCTGGTCCAGTCAAAGTTTTCAAATGCAGTGGCTGTGTTTATGGCAGTCGACCATGTGGTTCCCTGACGTACTTAACAATATATTTGTCAGGATGTTTAGCTCTTGGAACCAGACTATCAATGAATAGTCTGGTTCAACCAGCCTGCAATGCTGACGAAATACAATCAAGTCAGGGAACCACACGGACGACTTCCGTAACAATAGCCACTGCGTTTTTTTAAAACTGTGTGTGGTCTCTGAGCTGCTGTAGCAAGGTTTACAAAAATTGGTTGTTTTGCATCTGAATGAAAGCGGGGTGTAATCCCTGGAGATATACGGCAGTTAATGGTTGAATTGCTTCTGACTAGCGCCCCACCATGGCAAAGACTAAGTTGACTTTTTGGGAAGGCTACCATCTACGGGCTGGATAGCTCAGATGGTAAGAGCGCTGGTGTGCCAAAGACTAGTTGACTATTAGGGAAGGCCACCATCTAAGGGCTGGATAGCTCAGATGGTAAGAGCACTGGTGTGCCAAAGACTAGTTGACTTTTTGGGAAGGCTGCCATCTAAGGGCTGGATAGCTCATACGGTAAGAGCGCTGGTATGCAAATCCAGAGGCCACAGGCTCAAGTCCCGGTAAAGGTTTTCTTTGCCATTTTCCAAAATTGTTTAAAAGTTCCTCATCAGTTTTTCCGAATCTATTGGAGTTCAGAATAACATGCAAAAATGTTGCAAACTCCTCACTGACTAAAATGACCAGTTGACCACTATGCAAATACCAACAATTTGGACGGTTTGACATTTAAATCCTAGCAGGACCTTTCCAAAATGCAAGGACAAAAAAGTGGCTCATGCGTCTCGTTTCAAAATCCCCTTTTGGGGAGAATGTTTTTGTGGCTAACGCTTCGCGGCTGAAGGTTCGTGGCCGACTTACAGGTGGTTACGGAGACAGCGTACGGAGTAGATCATGTGATCTCGGGTGGTGGTGGCATCCAGGGAGGCGCCGACGTCGTCCAGGCCTCTGGTGATGCTGAAGGTGGAGGCCTTGTTCGTCGTCTGGTGAAAGAGAGGCCAAAAAAAAACACCCCATAACTGAGACACGCTGCGCCTTTCAGAGTCGCACAGATTCAGAGTCAGATGGGCCTGGGCCTGCCAGTGAAAGGCCCAATACAACATTGTGAAGATCGGGAAACATCGATGTCCACAGATTTCCTTCTAATTTACACAGTTTGTAGATGGTCATGATAGAATCCTCATGTTGAAATCATGTGGCCTGGGATGCTGTTCTTTTTTGAAAAATCTTTGCTCAAACATCGACACATAGTTTATTACTCGCGAGTAATTTCTTCCACTACAGAACAGTGCGTAAACCGTAACTTTTTTTTGGCATTTTTCTACTTTCTCAGATTACCATTTGAGCTAAAACCTTAGCAGTATTGCTTTTTTGGAATGGTTTAACACACAAACTGTGGTAATTGTTTTACTTTTACCAATGTTGTATAGGGCCTTTAACCCCCTAGTACTGTTTACTTGGAACCCTCCTCAATCCTTCATAATCCTCCAGTGTAAATGTTACAACCTTCATTCAGTCTTCCACAATCCTCCAAGATCTGATTGTAGCGTGCTTCCCCAATCCTCCAGTGTAAATTCAACAACCTTCCTCAATCCTCCGCAATCCTCCGACTGGAAATGTTCTTACTTGCCTCAATCCTCCACAATCCTCCAACACAACCCGGAGGATTATGGAGGATTAAGGAAGGTCAGGGTTAAGGTCCAAGACAGTACAGTATGCACAGTATAGAAACAAGTTTAGAGAAGTTCCCCTCCTACCAGCTCGGCGTAGCTCCGCAGGCAGTGAGTGATGCCCAGGTTCTGGTTGGACTCAAAGCGTGAGCCGGCGTTGACCACCAGACCGATGCGGGAGATGGGCGAGTTGTTCTCCAGCGAGGCCACCGTCAATCCATTGTTCAGCTTGGAGATCTGTGTCAGAGAGGGAAAAAGCAGTCATCATTATTAAACCAAACCCTAACCTTCCCAAATCCTGCAGAATCATATTTGCCTTTTGCAGGATTCTGCAGGATTCAGGGCACTATGAGAGTTGACACATTGCAGGATTCAGGGCAATAGGGTTTATGTCACTGTAGGAAAATGCAGGATACATGTACAGGCTACTAGTGCTGGAGAAGGATTTTGCACATGATTGAGGGCACATGAGAGTTAACACACTGTAGGAATGTGCAGGATTAAGGGCATAAGGTGATTTTGTCTGTAGGAAAATGCAGGATGCTGGTAACAATTCGGACGTCGTTGTGGCTTTTGTCAAGAGATTATCCGTTCAAAAAAAGGGTCCATTGTTCTAAGCTGAAAAAAGTCTTTGTTTAGAATGTGGACTAAAACTCCATAAGGTCAGTGCAGGATTTGGCAGGATTCAGGCAATGGTCTACAGTAGCCAGTACTGCAGGATTTTGCAGGATTCAGGTCACATGGAGCTTTGAACAAGGTAGCATTGCAGGATTCAGGTTATATCTTACAAAAAATTGGTAGGGGGTTAGGGTTAACCAAACCCTAGTACTGTTTACTTGGAACCCTCCTCAATCCTTCACAATCCTCCAGTGTAAATTTAACAACCTTCCTCAATCCTCCACAATCCTCCAATGTAAATCTAACAACCTTCCTCAATCCTCCAGTGTAAATTTAACAACCTTCCTCAATCCTCCACAATCCTCCAATGTAAATCTAACAACCTTCCTCGATCCTCCAGTGTAAATTTTACAACCTTCCTCAATCCTCCACAATCCTCCAGTGTAAATATGACAAACTTCCTCAATCCTCCACAATGCTCCAGTGTAAATATGACAAACTTCCTCAATCCTCCACAATCCTCCAGTGTAAATATGACAACCTTTCTCAATCCTCCACAATCCTCCAGTGTAAATCTAACAACCTTGCTCAATCCTCCAAGTACCAGAGGTCTATGGAGAGCGAAATGAACCAATCAAATGCGCAGGTTTCCTGGGTTTCGTAAGGATATTGGTGTCACCACGAACACGCTGCGCTCAAAAACCTCCAAGAAGTCAATTTGGAGTCTTGGCAGGACTTACTTGGACTGGCTCCTGGGGGAGGGTCGCCTTGTCGGCCGACTGGGTCGCCGTGGCCACCTGGGAGGCCAACAATCTCCGCTGAGAAGAAAACAAATTTAGACGCAAACAATCAATGGAAATATCTGGGTGTGATTCTGAAATGCGACTCTTTCCTGTTGTCTGGATGTTGCTTTGCATTGTTCAGGAAACAGTCGTAGGGCTAGACATGTGCATGTGTGCGCGCACACTCACACAGACCCTCTGGCGCACTTAGAGTAGACCTGTCACTAGTGTCAGAACGTCATTGATTTCCGTGTAATGATTCTGTTCAAATGCAAAGATGGCCGCCTCATTCTTCACTCACTCTTCTCGATCAACTGAGGTCAGGGGAAATTTCTCCTTTTTTCTCCAAATTAAAAATGTGACTGAGTAAAGCAAATTAGCAGTATTGGATGTGGAATCTGTGATTCTCACTGAATCCAAAAGTGGGCACGTGGGACGGTTTTACGGGCGTTTTCGGGGTTAAAACTGGGGATTTCGGTCGGGGGTAATCATGAAGTCGAACAAAAAAATTAAAGGGCGATCGTAAGGTCCAAGTTACTCGGACAAGGACTAAACTAGTTCACGTTTCACGTTACCGGCGTTTTTGGAACAACTCTTAAAGTGAAGAAAATCGCAACAAATGACCATTAAATGTCTGTATGAGCAGACGATGACAATGAGGGCAGGTAAATATGGCTGTTGAGACGGCGATCTTACCGACAATCCGTTAAAAACGGGACGAAATCCTGACAGCGACATCATCTTCACGGATGGGACGAAGCGTTCAGCGACGAATTACAAAATGGCCGATAAGGTTGAAGCGCCCTCAACGTCAACAACGTTCGTAGCGCGCCTGTAAAAAGATAGTACAGTATCTTTGGTATGTAATATTGAGACCGTGTCCGAACGGAACGGCTATGGCTTCAGTTTAAACACGAATGTACGGCAGCCTCAGCAGAAGTGGCTGCAGCCAATACCCTTAGATTTGTGCGCTTTTTCCCAGTCGTAGCCAGTACAATCCGAAACGGACCACCTGACTGGGTTGTCTGAACGTGCAACAATTTCAAAGTTGACGTGTGCAGTCAATTAAGAAAATTAAGAACAAAATTTATTAATGTACATGCATTGAAAATTCAAAAAGAGGTCCCGTTTGGATTTCAGCTATTGGAGTATCGGGGTAAAGCAGAAAAAACGAAATAAATAGTGGAGGATGGTAACTGAAAAGTGAAAGGATTGATTTTTTCCTCACTCTTGCCAAAGTGCCCAAAATTAATTTACCTCTTTAATTTTCGTACGACCAAGTAAAGTTACCGAACTGATCTGCAACAATGTGATCGAACGAAGTATTTTGCTTGCAGTGTAAAAGTAATGTTTTGTTGAATAGCATTCTTTCCTATTACTATAAGACCACCTTGCTCCATGGTTAGACTTGGGAGTTGAGGCGCCCTAGCTCGTCATAGAGCTCTAGCGCCCTCAATGTTGAGCTGAGAGTCGTAATTACAAGTAGCCCACGTTCACATGGCGATTTCCCACCAAAAGTGAATTTTATGTTGCCGTGATGCTGACAATTGACAGCAAGTGTGCAGTCAGTGTTACCATGGTGTTACTCACAGAGCTCTCTATGGTGTTACTCGAATCATAATTTTTTTATGGAGGTAGCCTCCATGCTCGAATATGGTTGGTGATGTAAAGGTGAAGCACATGCATGTACATGTAGAAGCAAACGTATCCGAACTACTACCCATGCTCAATGCAATGAAGCCGCCCCTCTAGCTCTCTATCCCCAAACAGTCCAAAGACCTCAAACATGACACCCGCTCTTCAACTTGTCTCCCTAAATCTGAAATTTTACTGCATCGTCACTTGTTTTTTCCTATTTGTAACAAACCAAAGATATAAAAGTATTAGTCATTTTGTTCCCGTTTTATATCAGAACTATGAAGGCATTTCCTAAAGCGATTAATTTTGACCAGAAACAGGATGCATGATTGTCGAAAAAAGTTGGTCATCCTCGGCCCAAAAGCGGTCCTCCTTTTTACATTCAACAGAGGGCGCCGTTCAGCATGAGGTAGTAGACAGGTACCCGGAAATGTAAGTGCAATTATACATGCATGCGACGCTTGCGTCGTCGGGGAATATTTTCCCTGTTTGCAGGTCTTGGTCCGACCTCCGCGCCGGAAATTTGCACGCCGTCAAGGGTCCCGACACCAGACTGGAGTCTTCATTGTGATAATGGGTCAGTCTGCGTTCACTTCCTTGTTCGTATGATCGCTGATCGTGTGTATCCGAATTTCTCGATAACCCACCCCCGGAACTTGATCGTTGGAATATCTTTGCTCGATCCCAAACCAGTCCGATCCGAGCATTCGGTCGAGAAACAGTGCTGTGGATGGACCGCGGTTTGGCCCTTTCCGCCCAACATGATTTTTGTACCCGGGACGGACAGTCGGCAAACCGTGCCGTGAAAAAAACCCCAATCTGACCGTGAATCACACTGTTGATGTTGACGCTGCAAACTGCATGCACTGCGAACGGAGGATAAAGTGCTGGTGATTTCTCGGTTTACAAACAACTGGCCAGGGTTACACAGGTCATGAAGCGCTGATGTTGATATGTGATGCACATCTGAGGAGCAAGTTGCAGACGATACACCAGACGGATTAGCTAGGAACTGTGTGGCTTCAAGTTCTGCTAAACATCTGTCTCGCTAGCTTCGAGTTCGAGTCGACATTTTTTGGGGTGATATTCTGTAACTTTTGGAGGACTAGGAATCTCCCCCTCACCAAACGCCAAGATGATGGGGAAACAGATCAACCGAATGAGGCAACTTGCCAGGCAAAACATCCTCAAGTGAGTCAGATTTTGTTAATCAAACAGACTAAAGTAGAGAGTGATATACCAAAATGTTGCAAACTGCTTACTGACTAAAATTAACAAAATGCAAATCTTAAAATTTAGTGCACCTGATGTTTCGATCCTAGCAGGACCTTTCTCTGCCTTTGAGAAAGGTCCTGCTAGGATCGAAACGTCAGGCCCACTAAATTTTAAGACTACAGAGTGAAGGAAATTGACTGTGAAATGTTTAACCCCACCCCCCCCCTAAAAAAAAAGACTGGGAGTTGAACCCGATACCTCTCTGATTTAATGTACCAGAGCTCTTGTCTTGTCACCTGAGCTAGCTGAGTACATTATTGTTGGTACAATAATTATTCATTAAATTAAGGGTAAAGATATTAGTTGAATACCTACAGTGAATACACCGCAAAAGGGTGGATAATAATTAATACTATAAAGACCACCTATTGTATTGTTATGTAGACAACAGCCATTGTCTGGCACAGCCACTTGCTGAAAAAAAATTGTCTTCCAGTTTTCCCCCCAAATTAAGATTTTGGTTACACATATTCCCTTTGTGTCAACCGGACAACATTTTCGTATGCGGCTTTGTACAAAACATGCACTTCACCATTCCTACATGCGCCTCAAAAGCATGTTGCTGTTTTTTAACTGTAAAAGTGTAAGAAAAATGTAAGAAATCTAAGTGTAAGAAAAATGTAAGAAATCTAAGTGTAAGAAAAGTGTACGGCCTAAGTCCATTTGTTTGCAATGCAATGAAAATTTGACTGGACTCGAACCCAAGACCTCTGGTTTAAATGACCAGTGCTCCAACCACCTGAGCTGTCCAGCCCTGGCTTAGTTGGTAGCAAAGTACACACTACCCGAAATGTTGAGTTACCGGATCTTTTCAATTTCAGAGCCACACTCCTTCTTGAAAGAGAAGTGCTAGGCCTACATGGTGTCACCACAAACTTTCCACTTAGTGTTTCCAGTTTCCCAGTGGCTATTGTTACGGCAGTCGTCTGTGTAGTTCCCTCACTTGAAAGTATTCGTCAACATTATTATTTGTTGATAGTCTGGTTCCAAGAGCTAAACATCCTGACAAATAATGTTAAGTAGGGCTACGTCAGGGAACCACATGGACGACTGCCGTAAATACAGCTACTGCGTTCCAGTTTTCCACCATGCAAACCTACAATGTATGAACAAGTCTTACTCTTATTGTGTGTGGGATAACCCTAACCCTCCCAAATCCTACAGAATCCTATTGTTGTATAATTGTACGTGTCAGTGAACTTCAAAAGGAGCATGAGAATGAAAGTAAGGTCTGTTTATGTACCGGTGGCAATGATGAAGGTCACAGCAACGAGAAGTTGTAACGATCAAGCTCCTGAGCTACACAAAAAAACATTTCACATAACACTGGCCAAAAAATTCAGTGTAGGAATTTGCAGGATTTGGGCAGTGGCGCACCGCCAACAGTATTGTAGGATTGTGTAGGATTTGGGTCATGCGCTACAAAAAAAGGTGTGGGGAGTCACAAGGCCCAATGCAGGCCACTGAAGGTGATGGCTAAGAGGGGGGAGGGGAGAGGAGAGGCCAAGGGGAACAAACAAGGAGGAGATCAAAGGTCGGAAAGACAACTATGTTACACTTACTTAAATCGGGACAGGTTCAACTGTTATCAGTGGGAGGGAAGTAGGATGCAGGGAGCGATTTCCACAGCAAGGCGTTATTTGGAGAAAACAAAAACCTGGATGCAAATGCAAACGGTGCAAAAATGAAACTGTTTGGGAGAGGCAAAGCCTTTCGGTTTCTCTCGGGCCTTGCGGGGAATTCTCTGCCCTCGTTGCTGGAGCGGTCATATCTCTGCTTGGAACTCAGCAATCGAGGCGCTGGCATACCAGGGTTATCAGTTTGGCCGAGATGCTGATAAAGCCTAGCTTTTGCTGAGCTCCCAATGTGTATGCAAAATACAGAGATAGGCTTCGTTGACTTTCCAACTGTGAGTTACACAGCAAACCACTATTGAGTATTGACCATTGTGCCCTTAACAGATTTTTGTTTTCAGGGGGGTCCTTTAAAGCCCCTACACAACATTGGTCGAGGTCAAAGAATAGCATCCATACACTGTCTGATCCAACATATGCATGAGATAGCACACCTGTGAAAATTTCAGCTCAATCCGCCAACCGAGTCTCGAGAAAATAGTGAAAACCGCTTCATTTGTTTCGCGAAAATGCAGCATTCAATGCCGTACTGTTCCGAAAAATAGTTAAGATCTCGGTGAGACGTAAACGATTTCTTTAACACTTTTTCCCCCAAAATACAACATTTTAGGCAGAAATATTTCAGTGCGAGGTTTCTACTATAACCATCTTCAAACTGTATAACTTAAGTTTCATGTAAATCTGTGAACATTTCTGTTTTTCATTTTACCAATGTTGTGTAGGAGCTTTAAATAGCCTTGGTGCCCCCTCCTAAGAAAACTGGCCTCCGGTGTCATTCCACAAAGGGCAAAATGGCCTTGCCCCTCTGGCAACACATTTTCAACCCTTTGGTAATGGTATTGGTACCCGGTACATGTACTGGTACTTGTGTGCACATGTACTGTGTACACATGTACTGTGTAGTGTACACATGAACTACCAGTATACATCGTGTCCATACTGTACAACTTTACATTGTACAGTACATAGTACGTACTAGTACTACCCGGTACTTCTTCAAGTTACTGTTGAAGAGGCACGAGACAGGGATGAGACATAGTCTGAGCATGGGTCTGAGGCTTCCCAGAATTCCTGAATGCCCACTCACTCTTTGGCAGCCATCTCAAGGCAGTGCCAGAGAGCAAGGGTGTGTGGTGCATGTGTACATGTACATGTACCTGTACGTGTACACATTGTGGACCTGTACACTTTAGTACAGAATCAGTGGTGACGGCGCGACTCTAAAGTTTGGGGAGAAAGTATTTTTGCCGACCGACCCTATTTTGACAGCGCGACCCATCAACTAACCCTGCATATATGTAAAATATAATTAATTGTTTACACATGTGTATGTTGCCTTGAGTAACACTTAGCCAGTACACGACTCAGCATAAAAATCCCCCCTCCAAAAAAAAAGAGGAAAAAATAAAAATAAATTCCTACCTACTTTACCTTACCTACCTATTTTAAGATGCCATGTACATGTACATGTACATTGTAGTTTAGGAAGCACAACTTTTTTACATTGGCCTACAGTATTAGTTTCTTTGAATGTGAAATAAATGGGGTCTTTTTTTTTTTGGGGGGGGGGGCTTTTTGGGGTGCAACTGTGCATTGTTGATCGAGTACAAAAAAGTCATGATGATCTGATCTTAATACTGAGGAGAGGGGGTGGGGAGAGGGGGTGGAATGGGGGGGGGGGGGGGTTAAAGTTTGTTTACCTAGCCCAGGACCAGGGCCCTGGTGTGTGGACCTGGTAATGTAGCATCAGTCTACTCAGGCATACCCTTGCCCTTACATGTGTGTATGTGGCAGGAGACTCAATTAGGCTGTTTTCACTGTCCCAAATAAATGCGATTATTTGGATCGCGATCTGGCTCGCTTTTTATGTGTACAATTAATTAAAAGTTTATTTGCCACAGGTGTGTATGGGAACACTCCACTGAATCGCACCATTTAATTTTTTTTTTTTTACAATCCCACAATGCACTGCTTGTGCTCTGACTGAAAGGAAGTGCCGTGCTTGTTTATATGCCTCCATGCATGGGCCACCCTCAAGGACATGCCCACCATTTGACCACAACTGCTAACCACAATCAGACCGATCGGTTGACAATTGTTTGCGTTGCGAATTTTTTCGCGATTGCTTTTGCCTGTATGAACGCGAGCAATCCCCCCCTTCCCCCCCCCTTTTTTTTCAAAATCGCGATTCAAATTCACGATTATTTAGACAGTGGAAACGGTCCTACTGTCACCACCCCAGTCCCAATGTCAGTGCGAGCATTCAAAGTGCCTAGGTGGACTTCGGCTGAATGGTTGCCATGCTACAGTACAGGCTGATAGTGATAAGGCTAGTGTGTGTGTAAGTTCTGTGTATCACATAATAATCCCCGTGACATTTGTATAGTCCGCCGTATCTCGGATATATTCATAAGCTATCATGCCTTTTTTTGGTGACCCCCCCTCCCCCCGAACTGCTATAGCGGGGTTTATGACAAAGCAATGTTTGCAGGCTGAATGAAAGCGAGGTCATGATTCCGGAGATATGCAGCAGTTAATGGTTGAATGCTTCTGACTGGCGCCCCCAGCCCGGCCCTTCAAACATGACAGCAATTCACACTCTGCAAATATTCGTGATTTGAATTGCGATTCAAAAACTTTTTTTTCTTTTCTCGCGACCCCAACAAAGTCTGATTCCTGATTTTAAAGTGATATACAAAAATGTTGCAAACTGCTTACTCACTAAAATTACCAAAATGCAAATCTCAAAATTTAGTGGGCCTGACATTTCGATCCTAGCAGGACTGCAGGACCTTTCTCAAAGGCAGAGTCTTTGAGAAAGGTCCTGCTTGGATCGAAACGTCAGGCCCAGTAAAGTTTGAGATTCCTGATTTTGGTTAATAGCAGTTGTGGTCAAATTGGTGGTGTGTCCTTGAGGGTGGCCCATGCATGGAGACGTGGAGTCGGAGTGTGAGCACTGAGCAGTGCATTGTGGGATTAATAAAACAAAACAATTCTTTGTTTGTAGTTTGGAGTGTCCACACACTCAATGCTTGACAACTAATTAAAATAATCATGATTATTAAGAAAAGTTGCACTAATAGAGGAGTCCGATCTGTGATTCAAACCCCACTAAGAATCGCGTTTATTGTGTCCGCACACACCAAAAATGTGGAGCGTGAATCGCGACCCGAATAATCACGTTTTTTAGGGGGGGGGGGAATTGTCAAGGGCACTATTGTTGACTATTTGGGAAGGCCGTCACCTTAATCCAGTCAAACAATTTTTGTAATCTTTCAGACTGTACAAAATCGAAAGATTGTCATTTCACCATGTGAGCCTCTAGCCTAGTCTTATCAAACTTAAAGGAGTTCGTAAACCTTTGCAGATATGCCCATATCAGGGTGTTTTTGTTTGTTTGTTTTTCGCGACCATGACAAGGTAATGTATTCATTTTTGGAATACATACACGTAGGTAGGTGGGGGGTTCATTGAAGTGTCATGAACATGTAGCGCGATGAGTTTACGGTCTACACGTGTAGACTGAATAACCAGATATGAAGATGTCGCCAAAAATCCTGCCAGATACTGTGCTTAGTGTGCTACATAGGTTTATGGTTAATGTTGCTTTGGTCTTTACTTTAGGAGAGAGACATATTTGAAGTCTTATAGACGTGCAACATTGATTGGTATAGAATAGATGTACAGTGCATGTGCAGGTAGTACATTGTGTACATCTACAGTACATACAGTACATGTACATACTGTACATGTACTGTATGTACAGGACATTGTACACATGTATTGTACACAACTACACATGTACCGTATACATGTACATGTACACAGTGTACAAAATGTACATGTGAATCGAGTGACTGACATCCTTATAGAATGCTAAATGTAAAGGCCTGAGGTGTTGTTATTTTTTAGGTTTGTTTAAAGAAAGAGTTCAGATGACTTTGGTGCTACATGTTTTTGTAAGGTGTGGAATACCATCCATACATATACATACAGGTACATGCAAATGTACACGAGTCGATACACCCAGTTACAGTGTACACATACTGTAAAATGTACATGTACATGTACATGTACTGTACACTGTACACGTATACAGGGTACAGTAAATGTAGGCCCTACTGTACTGCTGGTACATGCATACATGTGTACTGTACATACATGTATAATTATATGTACATTAAACGTAAAGTATTATGTACAGACATACAGTGTACATGTACACTGTACATGTGTACATACATGTACATGTACATTTACTTTACACCTTTGAATTAACATACTAGTAGACTACTAGTGATACTGTACATTATGTACCGGGTTGTTGTATGTGTATACCGTACATGTACATGTATGTACATGAACTGTAGTGATGACCGTAATGCTACGTACACGTCATTGTGTTGTATGAAATGCTGTATGTACGTGTACAAATACATGTACATGTACATGTACACGTACATGTGTATGTACTGTACACTACATACATGTACGAGTACCTACAAGGCTACAATGTACATGTACCTGTACAGTGTACATGTACATGTACATGTAATGTATCCAGTTATACTGTACATGTACGCGATTACATGTACACGATTACATGTACTGTACATGTACATGTACACGATTACATGTATGTACACGTACATACACCTGTACATGTATGTACAATATATATGTACATCATGCATGTACCAGTACGTATACATGTACATTGTACATTGCAGTATAAGTGTGTAACATGCACATGTACATGTACATGTGCACACATGTTCACATTTGTAGCTGTACCGGTATGTAAATGTACATTGTAGTCCTGGACACAGTGGACAGTATCATTCACCTACATGTAATTAAACTACTACCGGTATGTACAGTACATGCACAGTGCACACAAAGTCACTGCAGACATCGTACATAGTGTACATGTACAGTAGTTGCAGCATAAAATCGATAATGTTCACATGCTTTAAAGACCCATTTGTGTGACACCCAGTACGTTGACATGCATGTCGCTAACAATACATTGCTTTCCTTCCGCAGGGCTGAGAAAACCGAGGTACTCAACGATGACCTTCAGCTGGTATGTACCCGATTCATTTGTGTATCAGGATAAATAGGTTTGCGGAGACACCATGTAAATTCTCTTTTGTGAGTAAGTGTGGTTCTGAAAAGAACCGGAGGAACTCGACGTTTCGAACAGTATACTCTGCTCGTCTTCAGGAGAATGCTTGATTCCAACTGGGAGTGGGGCTTATGTAGTGTGGAGAGGGATCCTGGTGAGGGGATTAGCTCAATGGAGGGTGAAGGCGGGAAATGTAAAGGCGGGAACAAGGGATGCTGCACACTACATAAGCCCCACTCCCAGTTGGAATCAAGCATTCTCCTGAAGACGAGCAGAGTATACTGTTCGAAACGTCGAGTTCCTCCGGTTCTTTTCAGAACCACACTTACTCACAAAAGAGAATTTACATGGTGTCTCCGCAAACCTATTTATCCTGATATTATCACCATGCAAACCTTCAAATCTCATTTGTGTATGATAGAAGACCAACCAGTAAAAGTAGAATCCTAAGTAGCCACGTCGCACTGGGCCGAATCAGGGCACCACTAATATTGTCCAAGTCTTTAAACAAGGGCTATTTTCAGCCTACAATGAAACAATAGTCACATAGACATCCGGTTGTGCCAGGTTTGACTCTCTTGTAAGCAACATGGAAAATGTACTTTTGTTGATTTATTTTACAGCCATTTATTGTTCCTGATTGTTTAGCGAGTTTTTTAAATGGCACATTATTATAAAAAACGCAGTAGCTATTGTTACGGCAGTCGTCCGTGTGGTTCCCTGACTTGATTGTATTTCGTCAGCATTGCAGGCTGGTTGAACCAGTCTATTAGCTGATAGTCTGGTTCCAAGAGCTAAACATCCTGACAAATACTGTGAAGTCAGGGAACCACACGGACGACTGCCGTAACAACAGCCACTGCGTATAAAAAAAGGTGGTTAACTGCTGAGGTTGTGTGGCAGATTAAAAAATTGTACAATCAATATTTCAATCTGCTACACAACCTCGACCAGCTCAGTGGTCAAGTGGTTTAAGACGTCTGCACTAGAAAGCGGGTGTCGTGAGTTCGAATCCTGCCTGAGCTGCCTGCAGTTTTTTCATCAGGCATCGGGCAAAGCACTGAGCACTCGGTGCTTATCACGTCGAGCATGGTCAAACCCTCATTGAATCACATTTACATTCTCCTCAACGCAAACACCATGTCATTCATGTGTCTATCATACATGTACTTCTTGTACAGCTTCTTTTGTTTGACTATAGGTTTACAGTCAAACTGCATTTTTATTGTTACAGTACATGCACATACATGTGCATTGTAGTTGGGTTGTGCTGGAATATGAATGTCAGATCTTGCAACCACAACTCGGAGAATCAGGAACTAAAATCCTCTAAATTCATTGTAATCTTAATACCGCGTTGCTTGGTTTTCCCCTGGTGTTGTGAAAGTCCGATGTGGCAATTGATAATTTGTTTTAAAAGAAAGAGCTTTTGTCTATTGTGGACGTCCTACAGTACATGTACATGTACGACTGTTCAGTGTTCAGAGGTTGGATCTAGTCCAAAACTCTGTACATGTGCATGTTGAATAAGGGGAACAAACGCATCATTTTGCCATAAATTGCTTTTACATGTACATGTAGGTCCATTTACATTCTGTACAGTACATGTACATGTGTACATGTACCCAAAACTTGCAAATTCCTTACTGACTAATACGACCGAAATGCAAAACTCGAAAATTAGGAGGGCCTGACGTTTTGATCCCAGCAGTAAAAATCTTCTGCCTTTGAGAAAGGTCCTGCTGGGTTCGAAACATCAGTCCCTCCCAATTTTCAATCCAGCCCTTAGATGGTGGCCTCCCCAAATACTACTGTCAACTAGTCTTTGCCCAAGAACAAACACTAGTTGACTATTGGGGAAGGCCGCCATCTAAGGGCTGGATTGCGCAGATGGAAGAGCACTGGTACGTTAGTCCAGAGGTCTCGGGTTGAAGTCCTGGTCCAGTCAAAGTTTTCTTTTACCAATTTTTCATTTTGTTTTGCAGTGCGAGAAAAAAGTTGACCAGATAAAGGATGCCTGCCAGAAGACGGTGAAGAAACTCTCGGCATGCATGCAAGGATCTGGTCAAGACGTGGAAAAAAGAACGGTATAGATATGATTATGATTTTTAGAGGTCATAAGATAAGATAAGATAGATTTTTTTTTTTTCTTTGGATTAACAGAGGAAAGGTAAATTGCCTGGGGAATTTTAACACAGCAAAGAAAATGTCTTGATTTTTCAAACAAAGGAACTTCAACATGGTACCCGTTGCAATACAAATTTGAATCCACCACACGATATCGACCAGCTCAGTGCTCCAGTGGTTAAGACTAGAAAGCAGTTGAAAGCAGGAGTCTTAGGTTCGAATGCCTCCTGGGCTGTTTGGGTTTTTTGCTGCAGGCCGCGCATACGGGATTGAATTGCACCTTCAGTTGGGCAAACCCCTTGGTGAAGTGCACTCTCCTCGATGCAAAAATCATGTCATGAGCCCTTTACCAAAACCCGGCTTACATGTAGGCTTGGGCTCCGGCTTCGTCTCTGTCATCCAAAAGCTGAAAACTCAGGATGGAGTTCTTTGCTGGAAGTTGAAGCTTTGGATTCTTTTTCAAAATGTAGTGAAACTTTCAAAAACGCTGCCAAAGACCTCCAGTTGTAATACAAAATGGATGAAAAAAAAAAATTTAGACAAAGCTTCTTTTTGATGTTTCCCCCTCCCACTACCGTGACTTATCCCTAACCAAACCCCTGCCCTTCCCTTTGATCAGTTTGATCTCACCCTACCAGCTGTTATCTTTGTCCTTTGTCTGTCATCATTAGGGCCGTTCCCACTACATGTACACCAAATAAACGCGATTTTTTGGATCGCGATTTGAATCGCGACTCAAACTCCACTTTTTTTGCGTGTGGGGACACAATAAACGCGATTATTACTTATTAGTGGGATTTGTATCGCGATTCGGACTCCACTAAGAGTGAGACTTTTTCAAATAGACTTTTTCATTGCGACGCGATGTGTGTGGGAATGCTCTGCTCAAATCGCACCGTTTTTTTTTTTTAAGCCCACGATGCATTGCGTACGCATGGCATTTCCTGCCAGCAGCTTACTGCCAAGAAGTGCAGCACAGGGTTTGGCGAGTCCCGCCATTCCCGCTTGCGCAGCGCGACCATATGCTAACCGCAATCGGCTCACGTTTATTTGCGACGCGATTACTTGGCCTGTGTGGACACGACCAAAATAAACCCCAGTTTTTTTAATCGCGATTCAAATCGCGATTATTTTCGTAGTGGGAACGGACCTATTGTCCCTACTGCTCTCCCCTTCCAATCTGTTTTGTCCCTCTCATTCTGCCTTTGATAAAGGTCCTGCTAGGATGGAAACATCAGGCCTTCCTAATTTAAAAAACAGAAAAGAAAAAGAAGAGATGAAGAGATGATTTTTCAAAAAAATGCTAAAACTTGCACCTTGATTTGACCCTGTACACTAGTAACGATGGTTGATCGTTTGCAGACCCCAAACCTAAGGAGTGGATGCATGTAGCTCAGGTGGTAGTGTGCTGGCACAATAAAACTCAAGCCTGGCATCTGATTCTGATCCTGATCCAGTCAAATGTTCTCTGCTTTGATATACAGTGCAGTTAATGGGTCAATGCTTTTGAATGGCGCCCCCACCTTGGCAGAGACTAGTTGACTATTTTTGCAGGCCACTATCTAAGGGCTGGATAGCTCAGACGGTAAGAGCGCTGGCACACAATACCAGAGGTCCCGGGCTCAAGTCATGGCCCAGTCAAAGGTCCCTACAGCTTCCATTTTATAAAAAAAAATTCCTCAGTGAATTGTTATTTCCTTTGGAAGTTTCTGCCAAATTAGTCATAATTCACTCTGTCCTTAAAATGTCGACTCACTCCCTAGTCACCACTACCAACAAGCCAAACAGCGCCGCACTCGAATCGTACGCGACTGTTGGCCCCCAAATGTCAACTGAGTCATGTACCGTGTACATATGTGTATGTTGCGATATTCTGGTCAGGTGATGTGCCGGAATTTCGCATTTATTACGGAGGGCTCTTTGGGAGCAACCGCAGCGGACCACTTCCTCATTAGGGGCTCTTCCTCATTGCCCAACTTCAATGGCAGTTATTTGTAGGCACAACCGGGCAGCGGCGGAGCGTAACGCGGCGCTTTCTGTGGTGCACCTCGTCGTGAGGAATGCCTTTCATGGTTTGGATGTAGACTTATCCGCCATACATCTATCATGTCAGGGGTTCCCCCCTACCAATTTCTTGTACTCAAGATATAACCTGAATCCTGCAAAATCCTACAATCCTACCTTGTTCAAAGCTCCATGTGACCTGAATCCTGCAAAATCCTGCAGTACTGGCTACTGTGGACCATTGCCTGAATCCTGCCAAATCCTGCACTGAGCTTATGGAGTTTTAGTCCACATTCTAAACAAAGACTCTTTTCAGCTTAGAACAATGGGCCCTTTTTTGAACGGATAATCCGATAATCTCTTGACAAAAGCCACAACGACGTCCGAATTGTTACCAGCATCCTGCATTTTCCTACAGACAAAATTGCCTCATGCCCTCAATCCTGCACATTCCTACAGTGTGTCAACTGTCATGTGCATGCAAAATCCTTCTCCAGCACTTTGAAACTAGTAGCCTGTACTGTATGTATCCTGCATTTTCCTACAGTGACATAAACTCTAATGCCCTGAATCCTGCACAATCCTGCAATGTGTCAACTCTCATGTGCCCTGAATCCTGCAGAATCCTGCAAAAGGCAAATAGGATTCTGCAGGATTTGGGAAGGTAAGGGTAACAGTGAGGTTTTTTTTATAGATTTTTTTTTTTAAATAAAAATGCTAAAGTGAAGAATAGCCCATGAAGAAAAGAATAAATTCAAACACTAACATAGGCAGCATTGCACTATGAAATATATCCCCATGGCCTAATCAGTGGTTCACAGCAAGAGGAAAACTGGAGTGCAGCTAGGGAGGCAGATTCAGACGAGTGACATAAGATCCTGGTGCACTCTGCTTTTGAAGGTTGCAACTCCATTTTCGGTCATGTTGCCAACTACATCATCCGGCAGGCTGTTCACAGACATGTACAGCTGCGTGGATGAAAGTCCGGCCAGTAGAGATGGTCCTGGATGCAGGTACTGCAAGGGCATGGCAAGGCATTGACAGGCTGGTACGGGTGACTCTACTGACAGTATGAGTCTGAGGAAGTAGAGCTTGAAGATCTATTGGGCAAATGCCGGTCTGCACTGCTTCGACAGGCCACCTCGGGTGTTTGTGTCAAAACACTGCTACCCCAGAGGAGGTCAAAGTCAGCCTAGAAAGATGCACACTGAACAATAGCTCTCCAGCATGTATGAACTCATGCATAAAGGATTTCTCCTTGCAAAGGTACATTGTACAATACATGTACATGTACATGTACATGTATGTTCCCATGTATGTACGGGGAAAGTCGTAAATTTAGTCGTAAAATCTCTGTGCATTCATACAGCGTCCTACAGCAAGCAGTTAAAACCGGTTCGGTTTTATTTTCGGTTTTAAAAGGTCACGCACTCTGCCCCACATCCAGTGCGGATTTCCGCTTCGCGCACTATACACACACACATCGTGCTCACACACATCATGCATTAT
This sequence comes from Luidia sarsii, assembly GCA_949987565.1. Lineage (NCBI taxonomy): Eukaryota > Metazoa > Echinodermata > Asteroidea > Paxillosida > Luidiidae > Luidia > Luidia sarsii. The sequence continues at coordinate 2,824,962 of OX465104.1, read as the reverse complement.
TACCTGTTGTTGTGCAGCCAGACGGGTCAACATCGCTGCCTAAAACTGGATGTTGAAAGGCGATTGTGTCCAAACAGCATTTTAACGGCTAAACCAGATTGGTTTTTAGCACTAAACCCTCTTCTCAAGCAGTTTTAAATTTGCGTTTTAGGGGCAAGTTAAACCGGATCGGTTTTAAATTTAAAACGGTGTCAGAGCATTCAGACACACATTTTAAAAACCGATCGGGTTAAAACGGTAGTTTTAGCAAATTCGAAACGTACCCTAAAACACTTTGATATGTGCATGGGGAATCAGAAATATACTCCTGACATCACTCTGCACATGCCAATCTCCCATTGCTTGCGTTGTCATTCTTTGGAAAGCCTTTTTCTCAAAGGTCCTGCTAGGATCAAAGCATCTGACGCTGTGATATTTTTCAGATTTGGAAATGTGCTCGTCTAAAGGGCTTTTCACACTATGAAAAATCTACGTGTTGAACATGGGTCGGACCCTTGTGTTCGGATTTGTTGTGTTCAGTTCGATTTGTTGCAACTTGCCATTGCAAATGGTTGTCCAAGACAGAAAAAAGGCCGACTTGGGGTGAAGAGGAGATGGCGGCAATGTTAGAAATTTGGGCTGATGGGGCCATCCAAACCAACCCAGCTTGACGCGCCGCAATGCATTATGGGGGTTTCAGATTGGACCCGTGTTGAAAGTTCGATGCCGTGTGTAGTGTGAAACGATCACGCATTACACGGGTCGAAACATTACACGAGTTGAAAAAATGCCGGTGTGGTGTTGCGTAGTGTGAAACCGCAGCGAGAGTAACCCGTGTTGAATTTAACACGGGTCGGACCCATGTAAGTTTCAACACGTGTTGAAAGTTCGATGCCGTGTGTAGTGTGAAACGATCACGCATTACATGGGTCGAAACATTACACGAGTTGAGAAAATGCCGGTGTGGCGTTGCGTAGTGTGAAACCGCGGCGAGAGTGACCCATGTTGAATTTAACACGAGTCGGACCCATGTCGGACCCGTGTAAGTTTCAACACGTGTTGAACGTTTATAGTGTGAAAAGGGCTTTAGGCAGTGAACAGTTTTTGCCATCACTACAGCTCATAGTTGATCTCAAACATTCAGAAGGCCGGGTGTCATTTCTTGTCACAGTAGGACCTTTCCCGTAGACAGAAAAAAAACTCTTGCTAGATTCAGAACATCAGCTTCTCCGAACTTATCGTGATTTTGGAGCTGGTGGAAGTCGCTGAGAAGTTTGCGACACTTTGGCATCACCTCAGACCCGACTGGCTGCAAATTTGCTGAGGCATGCCAGTGTAGGACACTCATTTTCCTGTGAAACCAAAGTATGTACAACACCGTCAATAGTCAAAGCAAAACAGTTGTACTTCCTGTTACGTGTACTGGTATCTCCTGTTTCCCACACGTAATTGTGCACACATGTACAATGTACCTGTGAGCAACTGCTTCCTTGAGTACAGGCTACTGGCACAGCACACACTTTCAAACAGGGAAGGGATTTCCCCTTGTATTCACACAGATACATTGGAGTAGATGCACTGTACTCTCCTTTTGTACATGTATTAGAGTCTGCCTGTCCCTATTGTTACATGCACTATACAGGAGTTGACTAGAAGACTATTTTTTTCTGCCATACTGTACTTCCTCAGCAGGCAATCGGGCAAATTTATGTTTTTTTCCTGCAGACCTATCCCTAAACCTTTTGATTTACTGCCAAAATGTATGCTTCATAATGATCTAGTGAAGGAGTTTTTCATCCAACCTAATCCAGATGGATTAATTTGCAGTTTGAAAGTTTTTTAAACTGTGGGTTCCTGACATGACCTACGGTAGTTACAATTGCGCCCTCATTTTTATAACGATATTTTTTCAATGGTAAAACAGATGACCAATATCGGACACCACTAAGAAAAAAGAAGCTTGCCAATATGTTTGAACACTTCCTAGACGACTGCTCGACTGTGATATTTATTGCAGAAACCCTTTGAATGCAGATGGGTTTTTCCCTTGTATCCACACAACCATTAGGATCCTTCCCCCTTTGTAGTACAGTAAACTTCGCAAATCCCTATTGTTCAGTAGTCCCTAGTCGACTCCCTACAGGTTTTTGTGAACAGCTCTGCAAAAAAAATGGTACTAAAGTCGCTGTATGCAGTCTTGCATACCGGGCCATTTCCTGATCAAAAGGTGAAAAATCCTCAATTATTCTTTCTTCTTTTTTTCCCCTTCCAATTAAGTGTTTTACACAAGTACTATACATATTTTCAATATCCTTTTTATATCCAGAAATGATGAATTTAATTGAAAAAGAATGAAGATCAACGAGTTTCTGCTCAATTTTTTCATCCTTGTTTTCTTTGTTCAAATGGCTTGTTTCTCCTGAAGTCATTTAAAAAAAAATCTGAGCATGAATGTACAGTACGCATTTTCCGATAACTCGAAAATGTTCACAGATTTACATGAAACTTATAGTTTGAAGATGGCTATAGTAGAAACCTCTCACTGAAATGTTTCTGCCTAGATGTTTGTATTTTGGGAGAAAAGAGTAAAAGAAATTGTTTATGTCTCACCAAGATCTAAACTATTTTTTGGGACAGTACGGCGTTGAATGCTGCATTTTCACGAAACAAATGAAGCGGTTTTCACAATTTTCTTGAGACTCAATTGGCGGATTGAGCTGACATTTTCACAGGTGTGCTATTTCATGCATATGTTGGATCAGACAACGTATGGATGCTATTCTTTGACCTCGACCAATGTTGTGTAGGGGCTTTTAATTAAATAGTCATTCAATTATGGCACAATGTACTATAATTAGACAGTGGAGGGTATAAATGCACAGCATGTGTACACAATATGCACCACAGTAGCACACAATGATAATTATTATAACTACATTGACAGCTACTAGTTTGACAGCCTTACACACACATACTGTACAGTACATGTACATTGTACGTAGTACACTGTATCTTGGTGGTACATCAACATGGAAGCTGTACACGCATACCGGGGTAATCTACAGTGTCTACATTACATGTTAACTTTAAAGCCAGCGTGTATCCTGTAATGAATGGTGGGTAGCACCATTCAACTCAACTGCTTTACAAATCTGTTTTTGTGATTTTCTTTTGCAGCGCTTTTGGGAGTGTGTTATTGTCGTGTAGTCCGTGCACCGTGGGTGAATAGTGGTTGTTATTCTGCCTCCTGCGTTATGCATGATGAGTACGAAGAAAAAAAAGAAGGAATAAAGGCATTACAAACTGTACTTGTAAATGTACATGTACAGTGCCTACAGGATTATCCCTTCACTGCCTCCCCCCCCCCCCCCAACTGGTCTGCTTGCAATCATAGCTCCAAATCAATTCTAACTACCTACCATTTTCTTTTCATCGGGCATGCATTTTGTAGTAGGTTGCTTGTCTTATCTGATTTTAGACAGATAAATACAAATCAGACAAATGAAGTGAAAAAAGAACTGACTGGGAAAACTTACTGGGAACTTTTGAACAAATTGGGGGGGGGGGGGGAATGGCACAGAAAACAGAGAAATATGAGAAAAAAAGTGTTGCTGCTTTAATACTGACTTTGATGACCAAAATTGCAGATCTACACATCTAGTATAATTAGATTTGCGGTGACACCATGTAAATTATCTTTTGTGAGTAAATGTGGTTCTGAAAAGAACCGGAGGAACTCGACGTTTCAAACAGTGTACTGTGCTCGTCTTCAGGAGACTGCTGGCATTTCCTGAAGTCTCCTGAAGACGGACAGAGAGTACACTGTTCGAAACGTTGAGGGCCTCCGGTTCTTTTCAGAACCACACTTACTCACAAAAGAGAATTTACATGGTGTCACCGCAAACCTAATTATCCTGTTATTCCCACCATGCAAACCTTAAAGGTCAACTGAAGTGCAAAAATTAGAAAATCCTGATTTGGCATTAAATATGTTCATTGGTACATTGTAATTCCAGATCAAACATAAATTTTGTGTTTCAGGCTTATTAGAAGCCTTTTTTAATTAATTAAAATTATGCTCGTAGTTATTCAGGGCGCTGTTCTTTACGTCACCGGATGAACGCAGAGATTTTGTTCTCTCCCCGCGAAAGCCGTATGCACTTCGATAGTTGGAGAGGTTCCCTGACGCGTTCAGCAGATAATGCACGTTTTTTGAGCGTGGCACCAGTCTTTTTCTCGGCGAGAAAAACCTGACAATTTTGTTGGCCGAGACGTCTTTCGACAAGCTTTTTCTTCGGAATCAGATGAATTCTAAGTTGATAACAAGGATAGAAATTCTGAAAATAGTTTTCCTATGGCCACAGACGGGAACACGTTGCCAAACCATACACGTGTGAGCCCGAATGGTCCCCGTGAAAACAAGCTACGAAATGGACACTGCGCACTGCACGATTTGACGGGTCGGATTATTTCGGTCGTGTCAGCTCGATTTTTGACGTCAAAATGCGGCTTATTCTAGGATCGTCAGGGAATAAATGCATGTTTATTCCACTGCTGCAATCTTCAACAACGAATCTGGCTGGCGTGTCAACGGGTTTGTCGATATTTACTCCCGAAATCGGTTCTCTTGAAAAACGTGCACTGACTGTTGGTATACACGGACGTACATGTACAATACAATAGTTACCCGACAAGAGTGATGGACCGAGTCTTCCTCCGCTGACGTCACCAAGGACGTCCTCCACGGGGGCGTGGCTGCTCCCCTTCCAAACTTAAATGATTTTTTAAAACTCTTTCCCATAGTTTAAAATTCGGAAAAAATGCATGGATGTATTTTACTGACACCATAGTATTATTTGAATAATAAAAACGAATTCCAAAATGCATTGCAGTTGACCTTTTAAATCGCAATGCAGATCTAGAATGTTGAGGGCATGATGACGTTTTTGACCATAGCAGGACATTTTCATAGGCAGAAGACATAAGATAAACGCAAAAATCACCTTATGTCTGTGAAGAGAGCTGTGGTCTTTGCTGAAGTTCTTGGCATAAACCCATGATTGGAAGAAGATTGCTATACGTGTACATGTAGCACATTTTACAAGGAAGTCTTGTGTCTGCCTTTCCAAATAGTAAGATGCTTCTGTCTTGCACCGTCCCCACCCCAACTAGAGATACAGGTAGCTTGTTTCACTCTTTGGGAAGGCTGCCATCTAAGGGGTGGATGGTTCAGGTGGTGAAAGTGCTTGTATGCAAAACCCAAAATTTTTGTTTTGCTTTTTTTCTTCAAAACTTAAAATCTTTAAAAGAGCGAATTCAAGCCGCTGTGTACCGTAAATGGTCCTGGTCCACTCAAATTTTTCTTTGTCAGTTTTCCACATTGTTTAGACAAATCCCAAGTCAGTTTTCCCATTTTACTAAGTACTCTGTTTGATTGAAAATAACCGTAAGGAAAATTTCTCAATGCTTGTGTTTGAATTTATGTTCCACTTTCTGCAGAGGAAACTTCCCCACACTGTTCTAGGACAGAGCATGCAGGATTGCAGCCTAGCACTGGGCAGCAATTCTGTCTTTGGGTAAGATCAAGTTTACAAACTCCTAAATGATAATGATAGCTAGTATACATATACTTGGCTTTGAGAAAAGTCCTGCTATGATAGTATGGTATGGCATGGTATGGTATGGTATAGCTTATTTTCACATCTTCGCACACCAAATTTAACAATGGAGTATAGAACAATCAGTGATGTGAAGGTTCCAGATGAAAAGCAAATGCTTGTTAAGACCTGAAGCCTGGGACTTAATGAAGCCTGGGAAGTAATCAATGGATTAATATGTCAGGCCCTCTAACTTAAGAGCTTAAGTATGGTGATATACAAAAATGTTGCAAACTGCTTACTTACTAAAATTACCAAAATGTAAATCTTAAAATTTAGTGGGCCTGACATTTCGATCCTAGCAGGACCTTTCTCAAAGGCAGAGCTTAAGTATGTTAGATAGTTCATGTATAACATACTGTTCATTCTACATGTACATAGTGGTTCATTACGTTGTTATAATATTACATGCAGAAAAGCTGAATGGTTTCATAAATCTCAAAAGTTAGAGGGTCTTACATTTGAATTCTAGCAGGACCTTTCTGAAAGACAAAGTGACAAGGACATAGGCCTACATGTACACAGACAGTCAAGGGAAGGAAAGCCCTGACACACATGACAGAGGAAGGACAAAAGGGAAGGGAGTGGGATGCTGATGTACACCAAGGAGGGGAGATTTGAGGGAAAACAAACAAAAGGGTGGGGAGGATCAAAGGGACTGTCTGTGTATGTCCTTGTCACTTTGCCTTTGAGAAAGGTCCTGCTAGGATCGAAACATCAGGCCCTCTAACTTTTGAGATTGTATTGCAGGTTGTTTTAGTCAGTGAGCTCTTTGCAACAGTTTTTGTATTAACTTCTGCTTTACATTATGATGTAAGTGAGGGCACCAAAATGTCATATGTTGGACCCATGATTTAGGGAATTACATGTTCCCATGTACATTGTACGGCCCACGGAGCACGATACCCCACCGAGTTGATCGCACAATGAAATCAAGGTCAGCATTTTCCCCAAAGGAAAAAAAAACAACGAGAACAACAACACAAGTCCCTTTCGTTTCGGTTTCCCTCGTTGTTATTTTCATCCACTTAGGAAGTGGACTTTGGATGCATTACTGGAACACATGACCGTACAATGTCAACGTGCAATTTGTCGTTGCACTTCCTTGCCATAGATGTGGGGTGTACTGTTTTGGCGTGCCTTTTTTAGGCAGGTTATATTCACCCGGCAAAGGAGGAGAGTTGCTCTGAGGAGAGTTACCCAGCTCAACGTTTCACACACTTCCTGAAACATTGAGTTACTGGCTCTTCTCAGAGCCACACTCATTCTCAGAGTTACCAGCTCTTCTCAGAGCCACACTCATTATCTGAGTCACCAGCTCTTCTCAGAGCCATACTTATTCTCAGAGTTACCAGCTCTTCTCAGAGCCATACTTATTCTCAGAGTTACCAGCTCTTCTCAGAGCCATACTCATTCTCAGAGTTACAAGCTCTTCTCAGAGCCGCACTCATTCTCAAAGTTACAAGCTCTTCTCAGAGCCGCACTCATTCTCAAAGTTACCAGCTCTTCTCAGAGCCACACTCATTCTCAGAGTTACCAGCTCTTCTCAGAGCCACACTCATTCTCAGAGTTACCAGCTCTTCTCAGAGCCGCACTCATTCTCAGAGTTACCAGCTCTTCTCAGAGCCATACTCATTCTCAGAGTTACCGGCTCTTCTCAGAGTCACACTGATTCTTAGAGTTACCCGGCTCTTCTCAGAGCCACTTTCATTCTCAGAGTTACCAGCTCTTCTCAGAGCCACTTTCATTCTCAAATTTACCAGCTCTTCTCAGATCCACACTCATTCTCTGAGTTACTGGCTCTTACTGGCTCCCCACATGTACTGGAAATGAGAAAGCTTACATGGTGTCAGTGCAAGCATTCTGCTTTTTTAGGAAGTCTTTTTTGGGGGGGTTTGTTTTGACCATCTCTGTCTCTTCCTGCCCAGTTTGACCCTGGAGCAGGCGGCGGACATCTGGACCAACATCGGCATCGAGCTGACCAGCCACGAAATGGGTCTGGAGAACATCGTCCTGGTTCCCTTCAATCAGCTTCTAGACGTGAGTAGAGACGTATAGGTTTATGTATCTGGTTCCCTTCAATCAGCTTCTAGACGTGAGTAGAGACGTACAGGTTTCTGTACCTGGTTCCCTTCAATCAGCTTCTAGACGTGAGTAGAGACGTACAGGTTTATGTACCTGGTTCCCTTCAATCAGCCTCTTGACGTGAGTAGAGACGTACAGGTTTATGTAGCTGGTTCCCTTCAATCAGCTTCTAGACGTGAGTAAAGATGTACAGGTTTATGTACCTGGTTCCCTTCAATCAGCTTCTAGACGTGAGTAGAGACGTACAGGTTTATGTAGCTGGTTCCCTTCAATCAGCTTCTAGACGTGAGTAGAGACGCACAGGTTTATGTAGCTGGTTCCCTTCAATCAGCTTCTAGACGTGAGTAAAGACGTACCTAGGTTTATGTACCTGGTAAAAGTCCTGGTTCCCTTCAATCAGCTTCTAGACGTGAGTAGAGACGTACAGGTTTATGTACCTGGTTCCCTTTAATCAGCTTCTAGACGTGAGTACAGATGTACCTAGGTTTATGTACCTGGTAAAAGTCCTGGTTCCCTTCAATCAGCTTCTAGACGTGAGTAGAGACGTACAGGTTTATGTAGCTGGTTCCCTTCAATCAGCTTCTAGACGCGAGTAGAGACGTACAGGTTTATGTACCTGTTCCCTTCAATCAGCTTCTAGACGTGAGTACAGACGTACCTAGGTTTATGTACCTGGTAAAAGTCCTGGTTCCCTTCAATCAGCTTCTAGACGCGAGTAGAGACGTACAGGTTTATGTACCTGGTTCCCTTCAATCAGCTTCTAGACGTGAGTAAAGACGTACCTAGGTTTATGTACCTGGTAAAAGTCCTGGTTCCCTTCAATCAGCTTCTAGACGCGAGTAGAGACGTACAGGTTTATGTACCTGGTTCCCTTTAATCAGTTTGCCCTTCAATCAAATTTTGCCAAAGCACAAAAGGTCATTATCCACAGGATCACCTTGCCAACCCAAAGTTCACTATTGTTTCATGCCAAGTAAAGAAGAGTGGAATACAAGTCCAAAGCAATTGACATCCTATCGCAGTGCGGTTTGTAATCTTGCTTACACGAGGAAGACTTTTCCTGCTGAGCAGATTTTCACGCTTTAAGCGGCTCTATGAAATTGGGCCCTTATCTGAGGGACCTAAGCCAAGACGCCATTGACTGGTTGCGGTAACTCTGCGACCGTCTGAGCTATCCGGCCGTCAGATGGCGGCCTTCCCCAAATAGTCAACCAGTCTTTGCTGTGAAAGGGTGGAGGGGGAGGGGGTGCACCAGTCAGAAGCATTCAACCATTAACTGCTGTAAAAAAAATACCTTGTTTGGGGATATTTGTGTGAATGGAGGAAGTAATCAACGTTCTTTTGGTGTGTGGGTTGGGTTTTTTTTTTCTTCCAAATTGAGTGCATTAATATATTTATCAGCTCGGAGAGCATGGGTTGCCATTCCCATGTGTGCAAAATGTGGAAATACCATTGGAGTGACTCACCCTACCTAATCATTAGCAGTAGTGTGTGTACATTTTGGCAGTGGATGGAGAAAGTAGCCATGATGGAACTTGCAGATGTTCTGTAGCCTTGGGAGACAAGACTCTTACTGTACATGTATACAGTATACACAAACATGCATGCTAACATGTAAATGTGCATGTCACCACATGTAGTATATGTACATTTACATGCATATTTACATGTAAATGCACATTTACATGTAAATGGGGAATTTACATGTAAATATGCACTGTAAATGCATATTCATTTTTGTATCCTTGTGGAGACATTGCTTTGTTGCTTTTGTGCAAAGGTACTACAAGTACAACCGAATGGAAACCAATGTTTTAAAAATGCTCCAAAGTGTATATACTAACACACATGAATAAAAGCATGTACCCATTTTTGTATCCTTGTGGAGAAATTGCTTTGTTCTCGTGCACTATACAACCGTGTGAGAAACGATGTTTCAAAAATGCTCTTATTTCAACCACATTCACTTTCCTGGGTAGAAATCTGGACCATATACATATCCTTATAATATATGTGCTTCAATTTGCGACAGATTCTTACACATGTCCTGGTTTAGGGTAATAATATCCAAATATCAGTTTCGTGAAAACCTTGTGGAGACCTATACACCTTTACAATGTCCCTGTGGAGACCTATTCAACCTATTGGACTAGGTCTCCACAAGGCACTAGATTCATGCCTATGTGTGCACATGTAAATGTATGCCACACTAAATCCACAGGAATGTCCATTATGACAACTTACATGTATGGATACTGCTTCGAGACTGACTGGGTTTTTTTTTTAATGGGGGAGGTGCATAAACTTTTATAGCAACAACAACTTCATCAGATTCAATGAAGGGACCATTCTGAGTACAAGATGGGACCAAATAAACAAACAAAAATTTCTTTGCCATTTTTCAAAATTGCTTTAAAAAAGCACAACCCCTCTCTAGTTCAGGCAGAATTTGAACTCATTGCAAAGTTGGAACCCTCATTGAATTGCAGCGGCTACTTTCATTTTTACCACCACAAATCATAATCCCTGTACATGTATCCATGGTCCTATAATCCTACTTCATATTAAAATTAATTGCTGGACCCATTTTCTAAATGTTAGGCTAAATCGTCATGCCGATTCAAGGTTGCTAACTTGAAGCGCTGTACCTCAGTTTGCAAAGTGCCCAATTTCCGGACACTCCAAATTTGAGAAATTACCCACTCTTCTGGAAATTTGTAATGGTATCAGACATTTTTAACCCTCGAAAATCGGCCATTTTTGAGAAGGGTGGACATTTATTGAATTTCTTACAATCCCTCTGTGGAACAAAGAGTTCCTTTCACAAATACCGCCCTCTGTGTCTGAAAAAAACAACTTAGCATTTATTTTTGTTTTCACAGTTTTTTTCTCATGACATTGTTGACGGATTGAGGCAAAACTTAATAAATAAGACTTAAGGCTTTGCATGGTGGGTTAATCAATATAGGAAGGTTTGCGGTGACACCATGTATAAAGTCTCTTAAAGGTAGAGGTGTGGTTCTGAAAAGAACATTGAGTTACCACTCAGGTTCTTTTCAGAACCACACCTCTTCCTTAGAGACTTTATACATGGTGTCACCGCAAACCCTCCTATAGAGTTATCACTCAGGATCTTTTCAGAACCACACCTCTTCCTTTAAGAGACTATATACATGGTGTCACCGCAAACCTTTCTATATACAGTAGATCCAAAACTCATTGTTTGTATACGATGAGTTTGACAAAGTATGGAAGTGATTCTTTGGTCTTTTGTAAATTTGGTGTACCCTACCTTGAATGTGACATTCCTTTGATCATGTTTTCATGATTCTGCAGAATGAGATCCCGAGCATCATGTCGCTGAAGAGAAAACTGAACAAATTGATTCTGGATTTGGACTCTGCCAAGCAAAGGTGAGTGTACGTAGACGCCTGAAATTGTCTCCGTGAGTCGTCTAGTAATAGACGCAGTTTTGGTTTGGCCTGGTGTCAGCCATTAAGCATTTTATACCTGCTATTTTTTATAATTTGGAGTATCATCTCCAACGGCCTCCCGTTTTCATGCGTTGTACTTTATTTATTTATTTATTTGTTTACTTATTTATTTATTCTTGATTGTCCTTGTTTAAATCGAGCCTGTTTTCCACCTTTGTCCAGCAATTTAGCAAATGAAATCATTGAAATGAGATAAAAATTATTACTAGAATTGATTAAAATAGAAAAGAATTACTGTAAAATTGCAGGTGTAATTTAAAAACAGACAAACAGGAAATGAATGCACAAATACATGTAAGACATAACTCCAAGCATGCTAAAAAAACTGATATAAGAAACACAATCAAATTGTCCCAATAGTTACCAGAGATAAGAAAGGAAAGAAATACTTTGATGGAAGAAATGGAGATAGAGCCGGTGTCTTTTTCAGTATCCCATTAAGGAAGATTTGATTTGGGGGTTGATTGTTTGGCAGATATCAGACAGCAAGCAGCAAGCAGTTTGACAAGGAGCACCTGAGCAAGTTGGAGGCCATCCGGGAAGAGATGGAGCAGTGCCAGTGGAAGGTGGACGCCTGCAAGGTGAGTCGGACCAATCGGAGGTCGGAAACCGTGTCACACGGCCCCCCTCTGACCAATCAGAGGCCGGCATCAGCATCACTTGATCCGGCATTATCCAATCGGAGACAGCACCGATGTCACATGACCCACATTAGCCAATTAGAGGCCAGGACCGGTGTCATCTGACCCACATCAGCCAATCAGAGACCGGCACCAGTGTCACATGACCCGCATTAGTCAATCCAAGGCCAGGACTGGTGTCACCTATTATTTGGGAGGGGGATACACAAAGTACATCTACTTGGAGATGTTTAGTGATATGCAAAGATGCTAGACTTGTTATTCTAGACTGGTTATTCTGAGCATGTCCTGAGCACGTTCACTACTAAGAAAAGGACTGATATGAACAAAAATCCACCCCAGATCCTGCTGCTTGCAACATCATAAAATTGGACCTGGACTTGAATTTGAGACCTATGGCTCACACATACTAGTGCTCTAAACCACCTGTGGCAGTCTTCTCTATAGTCAGCTCTTGTTCCTGGTTCATGTACTTCTGTAAAAAATAAGTTTTAAGTGACCAGTCAATTGGGTTCATACCTCAGTGATGGGAAACTCAAGGGGAAAATTAACTCCAGAGTCTAGAGTCACGTGCTGTGAACGTTGTGTGAAAAATACCATTAGCATAGAATGGTATGCCATACAAAAGGGCCGTTGCTAGCTCAAGGAAGTAACCGTCAAATGTTGTTCCATTTTCACTTCAGCATAAGGACATCTCTATTTTCCCTTCTTATGTAGTTCCTGTGCATTGTAAGCTTGTGGCTTGTCTTATGCAAAGTTGCCTAGTTGACTTCCATATACATAAACGAACTATGTTACTTGCATGTATTTTGTGCACAGTGCATGCCCATGCCCATATACAGTACATTGTATGGTCACATCGTCAGAAACTTGTTTTCAGTTGCTTGCAGTATATAGACTTGAGTTATATGAAATTTGGGGGATAATACATGTTGTTTTATTTGATTTGATTCTGTAAGATTCAATTAGATATTTTTATCAAATCTTATTTGATTTGATTCAATTGAATTTAGTTCAGTTTGATTCGGTTTGATTATAATTATGTTTGATTTGATTTCATTTGATTCAATTTAATTCAATCTCTGTACATCATACATGTACAATGTACGTTACATGGTTACATACAGGAAATAAGAATGGTAACGCTTCAAATAAACAGAAAAAAGTAAAGGAAATATTTACTGTTGAAGAAAGAGGAAGAGTACAGTGTAGTTGTTTTGCATAGGATGAGAAATGTGCCGTAGTCTTGTTAAAGTGGAACAGTGACATGAGTTTATAAACAGAAAAACCAAAATGAGCGCGGAAGAATTTGGCGTTCTTTAAATAAGGTGACTTCCTTCTTTCACCAGGAAACGTTAGCGACGGAGATGATGAGCCTTGTGGCTAAGGACGGCATGCTGGGAAGGTGTCTTGTTGATGTGAGTATGGAGTACTTACTCATTCAGCAGAGTCTCTTGGGTTTAGATCGAGTCGACCCTTTTTTTTTCTCTCTCTCCAAAAACCGAAAGTGGGCAAATCACAACTGTCATTTCCTGACCCGTTGGAATGTCTTTTGTTTCCAACAACTGCCAAATGCCTGACTCCTAACCTGGTGACCCTCATTCAGTCTGTAAAGTTCTTGTATTAAAAATATTTTGTTTGCATTTCAGACCAGAAGAAAGCCCTTGTTATACTGAATAAAATACAGACACACATTTTTGTAGTAAAAACGAGCCTTCATTGCGAAAAAATGACGTTGAATATATAAGAGAGAAATGAAAAGTTGCCTTGGGCTCAAACCAATCTGGTAAGGAAGTGTACATGCTGTCTAAAATAATGTGGTAACGAAAGGTTTAACAATTGAACTGTCCAGTTTACCTGGACTGGGATTTGAATCAGGGACCTCTGTTGATAGCTCAGATGATAAGAGTGCCGGTACGCAATACCAGAGGTCTCGGGCTCAAATCCCGGCCCAGTCAAAGTTTTCTTTGCCATTAAAAAAAAAAAATTGTTCAGTAAAGTTCCCAGTCAGTTTTTCATTTATTTGTTTGACCTGATTGATAATTAAGTTAGAAGACGCAGTGAGTGGTTCCTAGATGTTTGTGTTGTACGAACGTCATAGGTAAGAATCACAGGTATGCTTTTGAGCAAGATCCTTGCTAGGATCGAAACATCAGGCCCTCTAATCTTTCTTTTTTTTAAGATCTCTGAAATTCAGAGGTTATAAATTCAAGTCAAACAAATCGATGAAAAACTGACTGGGAACTTTGTTGAACAAATCGGAAAAAAAGGCAAAGAAAACTTTGACTGGACCGGGACTTGAACTGGAGACCTCTGGCTTTGTGTACCAGTGCTCTTCCAATCTGAGCTATCCAGCCCTTAGATGGTGGCCTCCCAAATAGTCAACTAGTCTTTTTGTAAGGTTGTGCTAGAATCAGAACATGAGGCCCCCCCCCTTTTTATTAAGGAAGGGTACGTATTTAAAGGCAACTCGGCAAAAATGTGCCAAGGGCTAAGCTGGAGAAATCCGATACAGCCTTCACAGGTTCTCGTTTTAGGAAGTGGCCTCAGTTTAATAGAAAATCTGCGGTCCAGCTTTGGAGTTGTTTCCACAAAGCTGTAATGCACATGGCCGCGTGCCAGCCTACTACATAGTGATACTGATACTGATTGAAGTGGCCGTGTACTGTATCATTGTAGGTCTGAAAAGTTTGAGGGCCTGACGTTTCGATCCTAGCAGGACCTTTCTCAAAGGCATAGGTCCTGCTAGGATCGAAACGTCAGGCCCTCTAACTTTTGAGATTGATGTATTGCAGGTCATTTTAGTCAGTCAGCAGTTTGCAACAGTCTTTGTATTAACTTTACATTGTAGGTTGACTGGAGTAACATGCAAAAATGTTGCAAACTGCTTACGGACTAAAATGAGCAAAATGCAAAGATAAAAAAATTATGAGGGCCTGACTTTTCAATCTTAGTCAGGACCTTCCTCTGCCTTTGAGAAAGGTCCTGCTTGGATTGCAACGTCAAGCCCACCTATTTTCTAAGACATTATAGGTTGGTTTTAAAACAGTTTATATCGTTTTATATCAAAATTATCATTTGAATCTGGGCAAATAAATCACTCCTGATTTCAGTGATTCTGTGAAAATTTGAGGGATTCTGTGATGATTTCAGGAATTTCATGATGATTTCAGGAATTTGGTGATGATTTCAGGAATTTCGTGATGATTTCAGGAATTTCTTGATGATTTCAGGGATTCTGTAATGAACCCCTTTTTTCTAGTTATCCTTACTTCTGTATCTCATCAGGGATGTAAGACTTCTGTAAATTTCCGGATTAAACCAAATTATTATTATTATTTTTTTAATTGTCAAACAGGTACCCCAAACTGCTCATTTTTATCTGTTAAAACCCCCAAAATGCCTGCACCCCTGCCGTGAATCTTGGTCGAGTAAGCACTCACTTGCAGTTGCCGTGAATCTCTCAGTCGAGTAAGCACTCACTTGCAGTTGCCGTGAATCTCTCAGTCGAGTAAGCGCTCACTCGCAGTCGCTTCTCTCGGTCGTGTAAGCACTCAATTGCAGTCGCACAATCTAATGGCCTTCGGTGATTTTCAGGAAATGACTTACGGTACATCCCTGTGCTAATGCTTCCCCCCACCCCCTCCCCCTCAAGATGGTGGAATCGCAGGCCCAGTACCACCGCAACGTCCTGGCCCGTCTGGAGAAGCTGATCCCGCGACTGCGGGACAACCTGACGGAGGCGCCCAGCCAGGGCGTCTTCGGCCTGGCCCTGGAGGACCACCTCCGGCTGCAGGGCCGGGAGATCGCCTCGCCCATCGAGACCTGCATCTTCTGGATCCTGGAGCTGGGGATAGACGAGGAGGGCCTGTTCCGGATCGCCGGCAGCGCCTCCAAGATGAAATTGATCCGGGTAACGACAAAAATCCGACTCTGGCTTAACTAACCCTATCCCCCCCCCCCTCACTGTCAGTCTAACTCTATCCTGCTGATCTCAACAGTATCCAACAAGCATGAAAATGTGAAGCCTGCTGATCCCAACAGTATCCAACAGTGGATACTGTTGGGTTCAGCAGGGTCCTGCAATGATGGTAATATTGCAGTAACTTTGCATACAATGCCAGGCCCAACAAAATCCAACTGTATTGTACAGTGTTGATCCCGACAAAGACCAACACTCAAGTAACAGACAATTGTTAGGCCTTTTCTTTTGGGACTTTTCTTTTGTGCCTTTTCTCTTGAGCCTTTTCTCTTGAGCCTTTTCTCTTGGGCCTTTTCTTTGCGGTCTTTCCCTTCAGGCCCTTTGTTTTGGGGCTTTTCTATAGATTTTTTTGGACTATCTTCATTGTGTGGCTGCCAGGCCAGACAACCATGCTGACCCCAACAATCCTCAACACAGTTTTTTAGTACTGTACACCATTGTGTGGCTGCCAGGCCAGACAACCATGCTGACCCCAACAATCCTCATTACAGTTTTTTAGTACTGTACACTGCTGAACCCAACAGGCCCCAAAATTGGTTGGTTTCTTACTCTGAAGCGGCTCCATGAAGTTGGCCCTTGAAATGAAATGCTTGAGACAGTAACCTACGTGCACAGTAATGCCCCTGACGACAGAATCCTTCCGTTGTAATCTTAGCTCCATATCAGTCACCTACTCAATAGGGCCGTTCCCACTACACCAAATAAACACGATTATTTGGATCGCGATTTGTATCGCGATCCAAACTCCACTTTTTTTGCGTGTGGGGACACAATAAACGCGATTATTTGGATCGCGATTTGAATCGCGATTCCAACTCCACTTTTTTTGCGTGTGGGGACACAATAAATGTGATTATTTGGATCGCGATTCGAACCGCGATTCAAACTCCACTTTTTTGTTTTCGTGTGGGGACACAATAAACGCGATTGTTAGTGGGATTTTAATCGCAATTCGGACTCCACTAAGAGTGAGTTTTTTTCTTCAAATGATCGCGTTTATTTGCGACGCGGCACGTGTGGGAACGTTTTTTTTTTTTAAGCCCATGATGCATTGCGCGCGCATGGCGTTTCCTGACAGCAGCTTACTGCCAGGAAGTGCAGCACAGGATTTGTTTACGTTCGCGGGGGGTCGATCTTTCTGGATTTCTGGATTTCTGCATTCAAACATCCACAGCAGAAACATGCAGAGGTGATCAGGCTTTTCAATGTGCTGCCCCTACACGTACTTTAATTTGCGGAATAAGCTGCCAGTTCATGTCGGAAATGCTGCCAGTCTTAACCCTGTCCTCGCATTGATCTTGTGGTCTTCTTTGCTCCTTTGCAGGCGGCACTGGATGCGAACGTAGCCATCGACATGGACTTGGGTCTGGAGCACGCCCTCGCAGGTGGGTGATATCGCAGCTGTTATTCCTCTATCTCCCATCCCCCCCCTCTCTCTCCCTCCATCTCCCTCCCCCACTTCGCTTCTTTCTCACTTGCTCCTCTCTCTCTCTCTCTCTCTCTCTCTCTCTCTCCCTCTCTCTTCCCCCTCTCTCTACCTCCCTCTCTCTTTCTCACCCTCCCTCCCTCTCCCTCTCTCTCTCCCTATCTCTCTCCCTCCCTCTCTCATTCTCCATCTTTTTTTTTTTCTCTCTCTCCCCCCTCTCTCCCCCTCTTTGTCTCTGCCTGTCTGTCTCTATCTCCCCTCTTTCTCCTCTCCCTCTGCCTCTTTCACTCTCTCTCTCTCTCTCTCTCTCTCTCCATCTCCCTCTCTCTCTCCTCCTCTCTCTCCCCTTCTCTGTCTCCGTCTGTCTGTCTCTATCTCCCCTCTCTCTCCTCTCCCCTCTGCCTCTTTCATTCTCTCTCTTTCTTTCCTCTCCTCCTCTCTCCCACTTTCTCTCTCCCCCTCAAATTTCCTCTCTGTCTCCGTATGTCTGTCTCTGTCTCTCTCTCCCCCTCTCTCCTCCCCCTCACTCCTCATTCTCTGTCCCCACTGTCTCTTCCTCTCTGTATGTATGTCTGTCTGTCTCTGACTCTGTATGTGACTCTGTATGTGACTCTGTCTGTGACTCCGTCTCTGTCTCTGACTCTGTCTCTGTCACTCTCTCCCACTCTATCTCTCTGAGCTCAAATGTAAGCCTCAGGTATGGGTGCCTGCTTGTGTCAGTCTTGGGAGGCAACGCAAAATGTAACTCGGCATTTTGAGCAGTGTGTGCTCTGCCCTGTTGTTGAGAGATTGCTGGATTCGCACAAAGATCTTGCCCTTTTTAAGACGAATGTTAATTCCTATCTCCAACCTTCCTGAGTCCCTCTCTATCTCCTTTTTTCCTAGCCCTTAACCTTGAGTGGCTTTTCAGCCTTGTTTTGGAGAAAAAAAGAGTAAAACAGAAGAAGATGGTGCATGCCCGATGTCACTCTTAAAAGTAACCACGTTGTGATTCCACCAGGCAAGGCTTGGGGTCTGACCGGTCTGTTCCCTTGGCTGACTTGACATTCTGGTTGTTGTTTTTTCTGTTCTGTCTACACGTAGGTGTTCTGAAGCAGTACCTGAGAGAGCTGCCTGATCCACTCCTAACATACGCACTGTACTCGGATTTGACCCAGACATTGGCGTAAGTATTATTATTATTATTATTATTATTGGTTTATTTCAGAATAAAAACATCGCAGTCAAAGACTGAATTGCGTTTTTGTATAACACTAAAAAGGTATGTAAAAAACAAGACATTCAGTATCAGAAAGATTTTAAAAAGGAAAATATAAGACTATTACATTCACATCAAAAGAGAGGAATACAGGACAAAAACAATTAGAAAACAAAAGGTCACCAAACAAATTACAAAATTACAATGATTAAAATGCAATTTCAATAATCACGCAAAACCTAAAATTGGAAATCACCCCTCATTGTGAGGGAATAATGCTCTACAAATTTGTTCCGAAACTGCGATGGCATCGTTACATTATACGTGAACGCGAAGGAGGAAAGCACAAACATTGCATGCTGTTAGTCATTCCCCTCCTGAAGATGCTTCATCCACTGCTTCTCTTGGTTTGGACAGATAGCAGCGTTACTGCGGACAATTGAAGTCTGAAAGGCCACGGAAAGAAACATTTCCATTTTGTTTCGGTTGTTTTTTTTTTTTTTTTAAGTTAAGATTTGAAAGGTTGCATGGTGGAAATGCCAAGTAGGAGGTTTGCGATTACACCATGTACATCATCTCTTAAGAGAAGGAGTATGATAAGATTTGGAGGGTTGCATGGTGGAAATACTAAGTGGAAGGTTTGCGGTGAGACCATGTAGGACCTCACTTTCAAGGAGGAGTGTGGCTCTGAAGAGAGCCGGTAAGTCAACGTTTCAGGTAGTGTGTACTCTGCCCGTCGTCAGGAGACTGCTGGATCCCAACTCTCATCGGTGTTTATATGCTTGATGAAAGCGCTGGGGCGTGGAGAATCTTTCCCGCCAGTGTGACCACCCGGGAGAGATGAGATTCACCGGCTCTTTGCAGAGCCACACTCCTTCTTGAAAGAGAAGTGCTATAGTTACCGGCTCTTATCAGAGCCACACTCCGTCTTAAAAGAGAAGTGCTAGAGTTACCGACTCCAGAGCCACGCTCCGTCTTGAAAGAGAAGTGCTAGAGTTACCGACTCCAGAGCCACGCTCCGTCTTGAAAGAGAAGTGCTAGAGTTACCGACTCCAGAGCCACGCTCCGTCTTAAAAGAGAAGTGCTAGAGTTACCGGCTCTTTTCAGAGCCACACTCCGTCTTGAAAGAGAAGTGCTAGAGTTACCGGCTCTTTTCAGAGCCTCACTCTGTCTTGAAAGAGAAGTGCTAGAGTTACCGGCTCTTTGCAGAGCCACACTCCTTGAAAGAGAAGTGCTAGAGTTACTGGCTCTTATCAGAGCCAGACTCCGTCTTGAAAGAAAAGTGCTAGAGTCACCAGCTCTTTTCCGAGCCACACTCCTTCTTGAAAGAGAAGTGCTAGAGTCACCGGCTCTTATCAGAGCCACACTCCTTCTGGAAAGAGAAGTGCTAGAGTCACCGGCTCTTATCAGAGCCACACTCTGTCTTGAAAGAGAAGTGCTAGAGTTACCGACTCTTATCAGAGCCACACTCCTTCTGGAAAGAGAAGTGTTAGAGTCACTGGCTCTTATCAGAGCCACACTCTGTCTTGAAAGAGAAGTGCTAGAGTTACCGACTCTTATCAGAGCCACACTCCTTCTTGAAAGAGAAGTGCTAGAGTTACCGACTCTTATCAGAGCCACACTCCTTCTTGAAAGAGAAGTGCTAGAGTTACCGACTCTTATCAGAGCCACACTCCTTCTTGAAAGAGAAGTGCTAGAGTCACCGGCTCTTTTCAGAGCCACACTCCATCTTGAAAGAAAAGTGCTACATGCTGTCACCGCAAACCTTCCACTGGGCATTTCCACCAAGTATTATCTAACTTTGCTTTTGGTCACCATCTAAGGGCTGGATAGCTCAGATGGTAAGAGCACCGGTACGTTAATCCAGAGGTCTCGGGTTCAAGTCCCGGGTCCAGTCAAAGTTTTCTTTGCCAATTTTTCAATTCATTTGTTTTGGGGTTGTTGTTTTTTTGGTCGGAGCGCAGGATCAAGGACAAGGATCAGAAGCTGATGGCGCTCAAGGCAGTCCTCCAGAAGCTGCCCCAGGCCAACTACAACAACTTCCGCTACCTGATCAAGTTCCTGAGCCGAGTGGCCGGCCGCAGCGAGCAGAACAAGATGAACGCCTCCAACATCTCCCTGGTGGTCGGCCCCAACTGCGTCTGGTCGGAGGAGGATGGCGGGTACGCGCGGTTCTCTTATGCGCGACGCAGAAAGCGCGTGACCTTCCGCGCAGCCACTTTTTTTTTTTTCAACGCGCTTGATGATTGAAAGTTGTAGGGGGTGAACAAGATAATGTGGAGGTGCCTGACGTTTTGATCCCAGCAGGACTTTTCTCAAAAGCAGAATCCATTATGCTATGAGCGAAACGTCAGGCCCTCCTAATTTTTTCATGTTTCCTTTAGTTTGTGTTTTGTTCGTTAGTGTTTCCTTCGTTAGTGTTAGTGTCCATATTTTCATATTGGAAACTTTATTAATTTTTTGTTATCCAAAACTTTTCCAGTTTAAACACACATTGGCACTATTGAAAATTCTGCTAGGTGCATTTTACGATCCTTGGAAGCTGACGCAGTTTGATGAAAAAATTAGCCAGTTTTTCCACCATTTTCGCGCGACACGGTTGGCAGATTGAGCTGAAACTTTCACAGATGTGTTATTTCATGCATACGCTGGATTAGACAAAGTATGGACGCGTTTCTAAGACCTTTACCAATGGTGTGTTGGGGCTTTGATATCATTACTTTACACTGATGGTGTCGCATTATTCTATGGCAATCTTAGCACCATTCTTTTGTCTTCACCTTTTTTTTTCAGAATGTCTGTGATTAGTTCTGGTGTTTCAGCCTCCATCATTGAGTATTTCATCACCTATGCCGACTGGTTTTTCCCTGAAGGTGAGTGTGGTTTGGCTTTTCTCTAAAAGGCCGAGTGTAAACTGAATCCACAGCCGGTGCATAGCTCAGCTTGTGGCTTCCATAGACTCGTGTGTAAACTGAATCCATAGTCAATGCATAGCTAGTGACTTCCATTAATTCGTGTGTAAACTGAATCCATAGTCAGTGCATGGCAAGTGGCTTCCATTGATTCGTGTGTAAACTGAATCCATAGCCGATGCATGGCAAGTGGCTTCTATTGACTCGTGTGTAAACTGGAGCCATAGCCGATGCATAAGTAGTGGCTTCCATTGATTCGTGTGTAAACTGAATCCATAGCCGATGCATGGCAAGTGGCTTCCATTGATTTGTGTGTAAACTTAATCCATAGTAAATGCATGGCAAGTGGCTTCCTTAGACTTGTATGTAAACTGAAGCCACAGCTGATGCATAAATTATACATGTATGTAGCTTGTGGCTTCCATAGACTTGTGTGTAAACTGAATCCATAGTCAATGCATAGCTAGTGGCTTGTATAGATTTGTGTGTAAACTGAAGCCACAGCCGATGCATACATGTAGCTAGTGGCTTCCTTAGACACTGGAGCCATAGCCGATGCATAGCTAGCGGCTTCCATACATTCGTGTGTTAACTGAATCCATAGCCCTTTCTTCCACTGCCTCTGCAGACATTAATTTCACGATGACTTCGCCAAAGATCAACTCAGAGGGGCAGCCCCCGATAGGTGTGGACGGGACGGACGGCGCACCCGCCCCGGCGGTCGTCGTGGCCAGCCCCCCGCCCTCATCCGAGGACCACCACGCCCAGCTCAGCCCCGCCCAGGCCGTGGCGGTGACCCCGTCCAGCCCGGTGGGCCACAGTCCCGCCCCCCAGGTGCAGTCTCCGCCCCAGCTGGACGGCTCGCCGCTGTCCCACCACCAGCATCTATCGGACAAGTTAGTATCCGAGCTCTTCCCCTCCACTGTGATTCTCAGATCTTGGCTCCGGGTCTGGTTAGGGCCTGCGGTTCTCATTCTCATCGTCGTACTTGTCCTCGTCCTCTCCCTGGCCCCTGCTTCTCTTACTCCCTCTCGTCCTCCTCTTTCTCCTCCTGCTCCTTCGTCCTCTCCCTCGTCCTTTGCCTCTCTCTCTCCTCCCTCACCTCCTCCGCTGTCCTTTTTTTTCATCCCTCTCCCTCCTCCCTCTTCTCCCAACCCCTCCGCCTCCTCTCTTCCTTCTCCTCCTCCTCCTCCCCTCCTTTTCCTCCTCCTTCTCCTCTTCCTTCTCTCTCCCCTCTTCCCTCCTTCTCCTCTTCCCTCTCCTCCCTTCTCCTCCTCCTCTCTCTCCTCCCTCTTCTCCCGACCCCATATACTTCTCCTTCTCCTCTCTCCACTCCTCCCTCCTTCTCCTCCTCCTCCTCCTTCTCCTCTTCCTTCTCTCTCCCCTCTTCCCTCCTTCTCCTCTTCCCTCTCCTCCCTTCTCCTCCTCCTCTCTCTCCCTCTTCTCCCGACCCCATATACTTCTCCTTCTCCTCCTTCTCCTCCTCCTCCTCTCTCCACTCCTCCCTCCTTCTCCTCCTCCTCTTCCTTCTCTCTCCCCTCCTCCCTCCTTCTCCTCTTCCCTCTCCTCCCTTCTCCTCCTCTCTCCTCCCTCTTCTCCTGACCTCATCTACTCCTATTTCTCCTCCTCCTCCTCTCTCCCCTCCTCCCTCCTTCTCCTCTTCCCTCTCCTCCCTTCTCCTCCTTCTCCTCTCTCTCCTCCCTCTTCCGACCCCATCTACTCTTCCTTCTCTCTTCCCTCTTCCCTCCTCCTCCTCCCCCTCCTCCTCCTCCTCTCCCTCCTTCTCCTACTCTTCTTCCCCCTCCTCTTCCTCCTCATAAACCTCCTTCTCTTCTTCCTTCTCCTCCTCTCCCTCCTCCTTCTCTTCTTCCTCCTCCTCCTCCCCCTCCTTCTCCTTCTCATCCCACCCACCCTCCCTCATCTCCCTGCCCTCCCCCCACGTGATATTCTGCATTACAATCGTGTTGAGAACTTCGCATTTAACGGTTTCCTTGACACCGCATTGCATCAGCGCAACTTGCCAAGCAAGTCGCGCGCACAGAAAAAAACAAAGTCATATCCGAAAATGTTGCGTACTGCCTCAAATTGGCAGAATGCAAACCTCAAATCATGTAG